>JAOEHY010029202.1:0-13772 GCA_025447955.1 Psilopsiagon aurifrons
TAAATTTTGGCAGCAGCAGTGGTTTGTGTTATACCTTTGTTACTGGACTGTTATTATCTCAACCTGTGGGAGTTACATTCTTTAGATTCTCCGCCCCATCCCCATGGGGGGGGGGGGGGAAGGGAGGGGTGTGAGTGAGCCAAGTGTGTGGCTGGTTTATGGCTGGGCTTAAACCACGACAACCACCAAGCTAACATACATCACATACACACCTTTAAAAGCAACCACCCAGCAACGTTTCCCTATCCAAACTGGGCATCTCCTAAAAATGCAGTTGAGAATTCAGCTGTCTAGGTTTTGTGATGAAAACTGTTAGACCAACCTTCCCCACAACATATTAGCCTTTGACTTCAGCTAATGTGCCTGACTTCAGCTGAAATTAAACACAACATAGCATGTGATTCCCTTGCTGAACATAATCTCAATGCTGAGCAGGCCTAAGGAAAGGAAGTGGAATCCCATTCTGCTCTCCTGGTCTGTTTTTCATGTAGATTTGCTATAAAGAAAGTATTACTCTAAATTCTGTCTTTAGGTAAGAAACATTCTAACCAAACACATCATTAACCCTCACTCAGATCATGCAAGTGAATGACTGCCACATCTTTTCCCTTGTTACCTGTCAGTCACTGACCTGAGATAATGGTTTCTTGTTGCCGCAGTTTATGCCTCCAATGAAAATCATATTGGGCATTATAGGCATGGGATATTCAAAGACAAAGTCAAGTCTTTTCAGCCAAATGGATCCATGACTTAAAAGCTGCGTAATTGTAATTGGCTTTTGGAGGAGGTCTGAGGCCAGGGTTTCGAATCCTGAGAAGGCCATACCGCAGGTGAAAGGCTCTGAAAGGGTTATCAAGAAGTTCTTCACTCTCTGAGAGAACGTCATGTTGTCTGTATTGGCTGAGAATGTGCGTGGGACATAGGATGGTGGGTCTGGCGCCTGAGCAGCGTGGATGTCTATAGCACATGGGATGCTCCGCAAGAAGAAAACAGTAGGGATAGAAAATTTCAAGGCTATTATCTGTCCACAGGGTGTCAGAGGATCTGTAAAGACGACATCAAATTTACTTTCTTCTATGTATTTCATCATCTCTTTGTTGTACAGTAAGGACCTGCAGGAAGCTTGAAACATGGAAGAGCTCTGTTTTAAGTTATTCCAAATATTCATAAATCTGGTCAGGAAAGAGTCATCGCTAAAAGCGTTTGCACTAAGGGAGTGCAGAAGTTCTTGCATCTCTTCTGTTGTGAAAGGTACAGGATAAGTTTTCATTTCATATATCTCCGAGGAATCAATCAGCATTTTGCTCTCTGGTGCAATAACAACTATTTCATGCCCTTTCTTGTTAAGCTCAGCCAGCACTTCCTTCATACTGAGCCAGTGGCTGCCCTCCATAGGGATTACCAGCAGCTTCCCAGCAGCAGCAGGACTCAGGCAGCACAAGAAGAGGAGCAGCACTGCCACCAACATGTTGCAGGTTGGATGGATAGGAACCCACACATTAGAGAGCCCAGCAGTGGTTCACAAGCTTTTGTAGCTGTGCTCCACCCTTGCAAACACCCCACCTGGCACTCTTATCATGCCTCTGCCCTTTCAACTTGCCTCTGCATTTTGGGTGTCCATGTGAGTAATGATTGTAAAAGATGAGGTGATGTTTGCACTTCAAAATGCGTGAGCACAGGAAAGGTGCGTCTCTTAATGTACACTTGGCTCAGGCAAGCTGAAACAACAGCTCTAGTCCTCAGCCTTTTCTTCTTCTCACAGCGCCTTATGACACTTCCTACCTTTAGCAACCCAGCAACTTTTGCTGACATGTACTGACAACATGCTCTAAGATTCATGGGGATCCATGAAAGAAATGCATACAGAGTAGATGCCCAGAAACCCTGCTGACCCCATATAGTAGTAGTGGGTGTACAAAGAGCACATTAAAATGGCTCTTTTCCCCTCTAGTAGTCAAGTTGTTCCATCTCTTCTGTTCTGAAAGGAAGAGATGGCTGACACTGAAGGCTTCACAGAGTTGTCACCAAGTGTAGTAATTTGGTATTTTTAAGTATTTTCTAATGATGGTTGTACAGTGAAACTTAACTTGCAAGAAAGATAGATAAAGATGAGAAAGCAATGTTAAGGTACCTTAGTTCAATGTTTTGCCTTTTTTCCTTTTTAATAACCCAAACCAGTTGGTACAGCTGCAGGAAATAACTTCTTTCTTTTGTTGATGCAAACACGTATCTTTTGGACGCCAAGTAGCCAACAGAGCGCCTTCCCCCATCTGTCCGTATCCCTTTCACCTAACCTCTTATCCTATCGGCTATAAAATTAAGTTGCAAAACAACAGTTCACCGTTGTACCTCAGATAACACAAACACGCAACATATTTCTAATCCATGAACTCACGAGTTCATGGCCAGTGTCAGATCAGTTCATGAACTCTGGGGGTCCAGGTCCTTCTCCAGTTGTAAATTGCTGGGGTATTATGTTGGTGATAATCTCTCACCATAAAAGTTTATGGGTTTTATATCCAGTTATAGGTTTTATCCAGGTGCCTTTGGGATACAATTTGTGCCTCCAGGACATTCAGGGCTCTACATCACTGGTGGAGCTTTCTTTCACGTGTAGTTTCTGAAAGCTTATTTTCAAGTCTGGTTGGGAAGTTTTGACCTTGTTGAGAACCAGCCTTCTAAAAAGAGCAGCCAGATCCATCACCTGCACTGTCACCATATCAATCATTTACAACATAGATTTAACTTAATGGAAGTTTTCAAACAGCTCAGGAGAAGGTGATGCATAGAAACAGACCTCTGAAAAAGCTCTCAAATCAACACTAAAAGAAGATGCTTTCAAGCTAGATTAACAGATGTAGACAGACAGTCATTCATATTTCATGTAGGACACTTACAGAAATCTGTGTGGGTCTTTAATATCCAATCAGCAACCATAGAGTCACAGAATCAGAGAATGGTTTGTGTTGAAAGGGACCCTAAAGCTCATCCAGTTCCAGCCCCTTAGCACTGTCAGGGACACCTTCCACTAGAGCAGATTGCTCCAAGCCCTGCCCAACCTGGCCTTGCACACTTGCCCACTCCTAACTCCATGTCCTTTTGAAAGACGCCTTGTGAGCAACTACTACTCCTTGTCCTTCATTTGAACAACTAGAGTGAACTAAGTAGCACCAGAGATTGTCCTGGTAAAAGGATTGGCTCTGACACTTCAAACAGCACTAGACATACTTATCTGGACAAAAGGGGAGGCTGTTAGGGCTTTTTTCCCACACCATTGTGTTTTAGAGATACTCGCTATTTGCAATACTTGAATATCCCTTGCCTGCTCTTGAGCTGCTATAGGATATGCTGTATTTGATTTGGTTCATACCCAAAAACCCAATGGGAATTTACAGAAGACATCCATGCCCAGGAAAGCTTAAAACTTAATTAAATAACCAATAAAAGTATGGAAGGATATGATTTGGGGTACTGACCCCTTGACGTAGGTGAAAACGAATAAGTCTGGGTGACAGAAAAAGAACTAGCTAAAAGATGAAAAGCTAGAATCTTTGGTCCTATAATTTTCAATGTGGGTGAAAGGAAAATGACTATATGGAAGTATGAATGAACAGCTCAAGAGAGATCTGGGAAAGGAGGACACCATGTGGCATACAGAGAGCAGACGGTGCTTATAGGTTTTCCTCAGGCTACTATTTCAGAGCAATATAGCTGTGTCTTCTGAGACTGGCTTTGGTTGCAAGGACAGCTCTTCCAGAGATGGATATGCCATAAGAAGCTGAGATGGAATGGGAGCTAACAAGAGAGGAAAATTTGCATCTCACCACAGTTGGGGTGAGCTTCAGTTCAACAAGAGAGTTTACTATGCGCATTAAAGTTACATGTCACTTAAATTCTCACATCTGCTAAGGCTTAGGTTTGCCAGGATATGTTATCATCTGAATCCTGGATACTAGGAAATAACCTTTCTGCATTATGTAGGATTTCTCATTAGCTTTCTATCTTTAAATACCAAGAGGTTGCCTGTTAGGTTTTGATGCGAAGATGCTTAAACACTTCTGTTCTTGCATTTCAATAAAACCAAAATAAAGTTTAATACCTGAGAGAGGTTTTTCTTCTGGTCACAGTTTATCCCTCCGATAAAAAACATGTTGGGCATCACTGGTCTCGGGAACTCAAACACAAAGTCATATCTCATCAGCCAAACAGATCCACGGCTTAGAAGGTCTACAACTGTTACCTTTTTCTGGAAAACCTCAGCTGCAAGTTCTTCATACTGAGCAAAGAAAGGCTTACAGTAAACGAACTCCAGCACAGAGACCAGCGTGTTCTTTACCCGTTGAGTAAATGTCATTTTATCTGAATTATTGAGGAATAACCTGGGGACGTAGGAAAGAGGGCTTGGACACTGGGTGGCATCAGAATCCATACCACAAGGAAATCCACGCAGAAAGTAGACGGAAGGAATTGAAAAATGCTCCGCAATTAAGGGTCCGCACAGCTGAGTTGGATCTGTAAAAACTACTTCAAATTTGCTCTCGCTCAGATACTGCATCATGTCTTTGTTCTGCAAGAAGCTTTTGCAGTTGTTGAAAAAATACCTGGATATTTCTAAGACGCTTTGGTACATTGTAATAATCACATTCAAAAAAGACTGTTCAATAAAATGGGCATCAATGAATGATTTGAACACCATAGCTAAATGGTCCTCTGTGTAAGGCATCGGATATACTTTCACTGTGTAATTGTGAGGCTCCTTTGGCTTCAGATGCAAACTTGTTGATGGAACAACCACAACAACTTCGTGTCCTTTTTGGTGGAGTTTCTCCGCTACTGGGCGCATGCTGAGCCAGTGACTTCCATCCTGAGGTATCACCAGGATCTTTCCACCTTCAGCAAAGGTTAAAGATGAAATCAGAAGAAGAAATATCCCAGTATGTTTGGAGAAACACTGGAATGGAAGAGCCATTTTGGTGGAAGGAAACTGGAGAGCTCTATTCTAGAGGTATCCGACAGTCTTTTATATGAAGGTCCTTGCAAGGGAATTTATTGATGGCAGGGATAATATTTAACTTCTTTATATAGCTGTGGTAAGCCTTCAGTGATGCAACTGCTCATATAACAGGGAAGGTGAGCACATTGTTCTTAAAAAAGATGCCCTCCTTCGTACTCTCTGTTAATTTTTAAGCTTGGAAGTATGGCAGCACATCACCTCCTTCATGGAACTCAGATGAGGAATGTCATCTTGTAAGGAAGAGTTGCGGTTAATACCATTGACTTGTTAAGGACCCAGTGAGCAAATAAGCCTGGTTTTGGTTTCAAAAGGCAACCTTTAAAATATACACAGTAGGATAAATGGAAATTGTCACACCATTTCTTTTATGGCCTAGCCTGAGAATACCTAACCACTATGTAGAAGGCTGATGTTATATTCCTACCCCCTGGAAGCAGTCAAACCTGCATGTCTTACTAATATATCACAGGTACCAAGGTAGGCTTACAGGTGTTTGTTGTTCATTATGCAGGAGCAGAAGGCACCTGGACCACTTCTAGTTTTGAAGGATGTTGCGTGTGCAGATGAGCAGCAGAGCAGTTTATGACACAAGCTCTCAGAGAGTGAGAGCCATGTGCCAGCTTGGAGGAAAGGCTTGCCCCCTGGACACTGAAGGACATAAACACGATTGAAGCTTGAGTGACCCAAGACTGCAGATTCATTTTGCTGTTAAAAGTATCCCTTGTGATAAAGCTTGTGTGGGTTATTCCATGTGTCTCTTTGAGCTGGCAAGGAGTGTTGCAGCTATGGAGCAGCTCTCCACTGTCATGCAAGCAGCTCTGAGGAGTTGAGACTATAAGCCATAACCATGTTGAAGGGTTTAGGTGCAGGTGTGCTTACTCTTCATGCTGTGCTTGCTCCAGCTGAAGAGTCTCTCAAACTGCTTATCTCTGAGTTGGACTTGATAGTGATGTGTGGATTTCTTTTAACCTGAGCAGCAAACAGTGAATGGTACTAAGGCAAGAGGAATGTCATATGAGCAAACTGTTTGTTGAGGCAGCCTGTAAGAGTTATTGTCATGCACTGGATTTATTCTTTTGTTGTTAGATTAGATTGCTCACCTCCTTGTGCTCTGGCTTTTGCAAGCAGGAACAAGTAGAATCATAGAATAGTTAGGGTTGGAAAGGACCTTAAGATCATCTAGTTCCAATCCCCCTGCCATGGGCAGGGACACCTCACACTAAACCATGTCACCCAAAGTAGCTCAAATGCAAGCACATGTGGGTGATGTGATTTGATTTCCCAGGTTTCTAGATGATGAATTAGGCATGGAGAAATCCTTGTGTAAATTGAACTCAGTCCTTTTTTGTGATGCTGCCCAATGCCATTCAAATGCCGGTTGGTGAACCTGCCTTTTTACATAGCTATGGAGATACACTGACATTTGCCTGCACAGGATAAGGTAGTATGTATATGTTGTTTGATTAGCAGGACTTTAGAGGAAAAACAACCCACAAGAGCAATGACCTGCAAGCTGGAAAGTAAGTCTTTGCAGTAGACAGCTAAGCAAATCACAGAACACAGATCCTAATTCCAGGGCAGCCCCTTCCTAAGCCATAAATAAAAGTCATATCAAAATGACAGTATGAGAGCCTGAAATGAATGACTGTTTCCTAACAGAAAGTGACATTTAAGGCTGCCCAGGTAACTGTAATTGGAATATTTTCCAACTTTTGTAAGGCAACATGTTTGACATCTGTAGATATAATCCATTCATTTCTGTGCATAGAGTTCTGTCACATACTGTACGTTTAGACTCCCCTTAGAGAAAGCATTTTCATTTAAACATAAGACAAACTTCCTACAGGAAGGGGAAGCAGGGCAGTAGTTTCATTTGATATCAGAGACTTTTTGGCAAAAGAACCATGTTTTACAGCTTCCTTCAGTTTCTCCTCTTGAAAATATGGCTGGCACAGGGATGTGGACAAGAGCCAAGTGAAGAGGACAGTGAGATGAAGTATTTGGTTAGAGCAGCTGTTTCAGGTTGATCCCTCCTGTGCACTGAAGATGTACAATGTACAATGGTTAAACTTTCATTTTCAAAAGCTGGACTGGTTTTACTTGTCTGATGGTGTGTATTTGGCCATTGCAATATAAGACAAATGAGCAGCACTGTCAGCTTTAAAGGAGTTCAACATCCTTTACAGGAGCAGCACAAACAGATGCTGGTGTGGTATCAGGCTGCTCTGAACTGCCGCTGCATTCATCAAAAACTTGAATATTGCCCCCCAAAAATGACCCTCTCATTTGGTTCATGAGCAGAGTATATGCCCTGTATGAAGCCTCCAGACACATTTGGCAACTGGATTTCTGTGTCTGTTAATGAATATGTAATTGCAAAGTGCAAAGTGCAGGACAAGAGGAAGTCCAGCTTGATCCAGCCAGTGTGGTTACCTCAGTCAGTGAGCTCCCTCTAGCTCTTGTGGTGGCATGTTCTCCCACTCCATCTGAGACTGCTGGCTCTTGCAATGGCATATTCTCCCACTCCCTCTGAGACTGCACGCTACGGACCATACTTATGATTCAGGAGAGTCAGACACTTGGGGATTGAATGTCCACCTATGTGCTGGATAAAACACATA
The DNA here is from genome assembly GCA_025447955.1 of Psilopsiagon aurifrons. NCBI lineage: Eukaryota > Metazoa > Chordata > Aves > Psittaciformes > Psittacidae > Psilopsiagon > Psilopsiagon aurifrons. The sequence continues at coordinate 7,636 of JAOEHY010029202.1, forward strand.
TGCCCAGTTCTGCAAAAGCATAAGCTCCTCAGCACCAGAGAAGGTATTCCATGTCAGATGCAGCATAAAGGAGACCTCTTTCTGCTATGTCTAACATGGAATAAACTCCTCATCTGAGAAAAGACACCTCATTTTGAGTCTCCAGTTCTCTCCCTTTCCCAGCCATGCTGTCTTTTGGGGAGGGGGCTTTGTCTGTTGAGTAATGGGCTACCAGGTTTTGAAGACCTGTCTACTGTTCTCATACGATTAAATTTCTGAACAGTAAGGACCAACCCAAGGCTTGCCACTATGTAGGGAAAAGTAGGTTTTGTTCTCCCATGAGACTCACTTCACATTTGTTTGCACTGCGTTATTGCCTTGTTGCTGGGCACTGTTCCAAGTGAAATAGGAGGAATTTCTCTGCTGTCTGTAGAAAATATATCTAGGAAAGGGCAGAGTGAAGATAAGGGGAATACACAAGGTTTTTCCAGGTTTGGAAAATGTGCTTTCCACCAAATGACAAGCGTTAGTGTGAAATGCCAGCTACACAATAAGGGCAGGAATAAATAAGGGCCCTTGTAGCAAGCTTGCAAACTGTTTGCAGCCCTGAGACCTTCAGGATATAGAGATTTCTGTCATGCAACCAGCAAGAATTTGCCTCTTAAATCACAAATGTCAAAGTGCCACTTTTGAGCCTAAGGTGAGAGAATGCCTTCTAATATTGCTCTACTATTCCAATTTATAATATTCTTCTTCATTTGCCTTGCTCTTTATTGATTGCAGTGGACTCTGCATAAGTCTGCTGAAGAGTATAAAAGAAACCTGATGGTAGAAAAAGCCCTTGAGCTCAAATATACTGTACTGCAACTGTGCAATGATACTGTGCGATACCTGTTCTGAAGGGAATATGTTCTGCTTTGTGCCTGGAAAGAAATGTCTAGTGCCATGAATTGGTTTAGAAACTATAAAGGAAGGATTAAAAGAGATCTTGTCAAAAGAAATTTAAATTTCTTTATTAGCTTTACAAATCCTGCAGAAAAATTCTGGTAAAAGCAAATGTCAAGAACTAGGTATGAAAACTTCTCTGAGTTTTGCATGTGAGAGTCTTTCACCTTTTCACTATTTGAGATTAATTTTTCCCATTTCAACATGACATTTATGTTTCAGTGTGATCTACAAACAGACATAACTCAACGTAGACAGACAGTTTGGAAACCAAATGTCGTAAAACCACAACCAAAGCAAATTAACTGATTTTGCTGAGCCTGGAATGAAAACCAAAAGCCAGTTCTCAGAGCATGGTTTTTAGGTCTATGGTCAGGTGAAAGAAATATAGGTCAGACTCCGTGAAAATGAAATCAAAACCTTGTTAATGAATAATATACAGCAGATGAATGGTAGGTGAAGCCCATTTTTTGTTGGACTTGCCAGAAAATCCTTATTAATTCACCGAAGTTATCTGCCTCCATCAAGGTAATTTGATTTCAGCCTGTGGAAAACAACTGCAAAATCCTGGTTGTTTAAAGTCATTATAAATAAATTATTAATATGAAAGAAAATAAAATACACCAAAACCCCTGAATTTCCAGAAACGACATCATCACATTTCATTGCAAAATTTGGAGGAATAAAACTCTTACCTTAGGGAGTGGTTTCTTCTGAATGCAGTTTATACCTCCAATAAAGACCATATTGGGCATCACGGGTCTGACATACTCAAACACAAAGTCAAATCTCAGAAGCCAAATGGAAGCAGAGTCTACGAGGTCTATGAGGGATACATCTCTATGAAGAACTTCAGAAGCAAACTTTATTGCTGGTTCATAGAAACCCCTACAGTACTCAGGCTCCAGGAGGTAAACCAGTGCATTTTCCACTCTCTGGAAGAAAGTCATTTGATCGGAGTTAAAGGTAAATAGCCTGGGTATGTAGGACAGAGGACTTGGGCACTGCGGAGCATCATAGTGTAAGTTGCAAGGAAATCCTCTCATAAAGAACACATATGGAAGCGAAAAATAATGAGCGACCAGTGGTCCACACATAAAGATGGGGTCTGTTAGGAGAGCATCAAAGCTGCTTTGATTCACATACTGAAGGAGCTCCTTGTTGCTGAATAGGCTCTTGCATTGAGAAAACAGTAGTTGGAAAACTTGTTTTGAGCTGTCATATATTGCTAGGGTGTTCAGTGGGAAAGGCAGGTCCTTCAGGTGAGTGGCAACGTACTCAGAGAAGATATTATCCAAGTCTTCTAATGTGTAAGACACTGGGTATGCTTTCACTGTGTAGGCCTGTTCCTCTCTCATCTGCCAGCTTACTCCTGGTACAACCACCACCACTTCATGTCCTCTCTTGCTGAGCTTTTCAACCAGTGGCCGCATGCTAAGCCAGTGACTTCCATCCATGGGCAATACCAGGAGTTTCCCTCCATCTGAGAGGCCAGGAAGGAGGAAGATGAAAAACCAGGCAGAGCAAAGCCTCAAAGTCATGTTCTTGTTGTCAGAATAAGGACTGGGAAAGTCTTCTCCTTCAGGCTGCAGCTTGAAGATGCTTTTGAAGGTAGCCAATGATTTATATGCTGAGTTGGGCTGCTACATCCTAGTCTGCTAGTTAATGATTTACTGCTTTGGATTATGGACCGTTTGGGTTGTTTTCCTTTCTCATTACTTGTGAAGCCAAGTGCAGTGACCCTTTCCTGTCACTCCCTTTGCTGAGTCATTGAAGCTTTTATGTTCAAGGGAGAACTAGCTCCTTAGCACACTAGTGAGATTTCCTACAATTCTCTTTATCATTGATGCATTCCGTCTTACACCTTGGCCAAGACTAAGGGAGGCAGGTTGGATGCAAACAGCTCCACTACCACAGTAACAAATGTAAACAGCCTCAATGAATTTCCTAGATGAAGCAAGTCTGAGCTAGCAGGAACCTCCAGAGTCTAATGACACAAAGAAGGAACAACGAATGAGGCTTCAGGGCAATAATGCAGTTGTTTCACAGCCTATGAGATGGTTCTCAGGCAGCTGAAAACTCCTCACCACTTGCCTATACATCAAGTAGAGGCCAGACATAAGACGTGTACTAATTGTGTCTTAATGACTGCTTCTCCCAGTATGGCTTGGACTGTTCAATGGAGACTTGGGAGTGAGCCCAGCCCAGCTATCGGATCTGACTTAGCTGAGGAGCAGCTTCAGCACAAGTGTGAGTTTATGAGAGCCATCAGCTTCTCAGTAGAGAAACTACTGTAGAAGTATCAGAGAGCAGATTTCTTTCAGGATAACTTTCCAGAAAATCAAATATATGAGCTTAAAGTAGGGAGAGAAGCTCTGAGGTAAAAATGAAACAAATATCCCTAAAATATTTGATGCTATTATAAATTGTAAGGAAAAAAATGTTGAATAACTAAATCACATTATTTCCAGGTTTATAGGAAACGCATTTTCAAATGACCATTGGGAAAATGAGTAGTTTAACAAACAACCTTTTCCACAAAAAAAAATAATCTCTATATTTTTTAATGGCCACCTCCCATTTGCTGCAAAGGGGTAAGCAGAGAGCTGGCAGGGACCCATCCTGCCCTCCCCCTCCCTTCTGCAGCAGGATACATTTGCCATCCAAACTTGCACTGCACTTAAGATAGCGAGTGCAAAGGCAAGCCCAGGCTGGGTGAAGTTAATCAGTACCTTAGAGGTCTTTCTGAGTGTTTGAGGGATTGCCAGCAGCTACCTGAGTTGGCTTGATTATTTGGCAAGGGCTTCTTTATGAGTTAAACTTTGCTGGGTTCAAGGGAGCATGAGATAACAGTTGCAGGTATCCAGTGCAAGAGGACAGGAGAAACTTTGAAGTTGGATAAGAAGCTGCAGAACTGGGTGATGCCAAGGAACAAATGGGCAGCCCCAGCAGAGTGGGGCTGTGCTAGAAGGTCGCAGCAGGATCGAGGGATGCTGTGTCAGCACAACTGCTGCCTGTGGCTGTATGGCCCTGCTGGCATCATACAGAATCATAGTCTCATAGAATGGTCTGGGATGGAAGGGACATTAGGGATCATCCAATTCCAGTCCCCTGGGGGTGTTGGGTGAGGAGAAGCTCCCATGAATGACCCAGCTTCAGTATGAGCTTAAGCCCAGAGCCCCCCTGTGTGCGGGATGCACCCTCAGAGCACGAGCAGAAGCTCAGGGAGGGGATCCTTCCTCTCTGCTGCGCTCTGGGGAGACCCCCCTGCAGTCCTGATCCAGCTCTGGGGCAGCAGCACAGGAGGGACGTGGAGCTGTTGGAGTGAGTCCAGAGGAGACCACGGAGATGCTGCAAGGGCTGGAGCAGCTCTGCTCTGGATCCAGGCTGAGAGAGAGGGGCTGGGGCAGCCTGGAGAAGAGAAGGCTCCTGAAGGGGAGACCTCAGAGCAGCTCCAGTGCCTAAAGGGGCTGCAGGAAACCTGGAGAGGGGGTTTGGACAAGGGATGGAGGGACAGGACAAGGGGAATGGCTTTAACTGCCAGAGGGGAGACGGAGATGAGCTCTTAGGCAGAAGTTCTTCCCTGAAGCGCTGGCACAGGGTGCCAAAGAAACCCTGGAAAGTGAACAGAAAGTACCAGGGAGCTCATGTGCAGACAAGGAAAAGTTCCACCTTCATCTCTGGAAGAAGAAGACTTGTTCACATCTGAGCTGTCGTAAAGGTTCTGGCCTTCACCTAAGATCACACATCACCAACTCTTCCTCCTTGTAGAAGGACAAGAGTCCAAACGCTCCGTCCTCCTGCAGCCCCACATAAATACAGGGACCCTGCAGACGCCCGGCAGTTGCTGAGATCCGAGGCCCAGCAACAATGGCGAACAGCCGGGCTGGTGCCAGCAAGGCAGCTGGCTGCTGAACAATGCCTGGGGGAGAGGTGGTTTTGATGCTCAAGGCATGAAGGGGAAGAGGTCGGAAGCAGGAGGCAGTGCCAGCTGCGGTGCTAACAGTGCAGAGCCGATGGAAGTGGACCAGCCTGAAGGGGAGGAGCAGCCAATGGCACTGGATCCACCAAGGCATGAGGAGGAGCCAATGGAAGGGGATCCTCCAAGCAGCAAAAAACATCAGAAGCTCCAGCTCCAGGGGAAGAGCAGAAGACATCGTGGTGGATCCACCTCCAAAAGAAAAAGATCCATCGAACTGCCTCCTCCCGATGATGACCATCACAAAGGCTGGTCCACTTCCATTGGGGTCATCCTGGCAGCTCTGCACCGTACCAGGGTTCCCACCCGAGACACACAAGTCTTCACTGCTGAGCAGCATTGCTAGAGCCAGACTCTGGCTTGCTCTAAGTGGCAGGCCCCTGAGGGCACTAGTGGGTCCTGATAGCCCTCAAGAGCCTCACCTGGGACCCCTACCCACCCATTCAACATCGATGGGCCCTGCACTCACTTCAGCTCAGCACTGAGCACCCAGTCCTGGCCTGACCCTTGTGAGGGTGTTCATTGATTGCCCCAGCTGCACAGCAATGCCTCAGGGCATAATGCTGTTGGTGCCTAAGCCAGGCATGAAGAGATAGAGGTCAGAAGCTGGAGGTAGTGCCAATTGTGGCGTGAATGGTGCAGAGCCCATGAAGGTAGACCAGCCTGAAGGGGAGGAGGAGCCCATGGATGTGGATCCAGCACAAGACCAGGAAAAGCCCATGGAGGTTGATTCCCTCACCCCCCCCAAAGAAGCAGAAGATAGAGTTCCAAGGCAACAGCAAGAAGGGCCCAAGGTGGTCAGTCTCCCCGACATCCAGGAGGAGCCATCAGCATGGATCTGCCTCTCATAGGTAGAGATCCCATGGAGCTGGATCCACCTACCAGCCAAGAAGGACTCATGGGGGTGGATACACTCAATGCCCAAAAAGAACCCATGGAGCTGGATCTACCCAAAGGTAAAGAAGAACACCAGAGAGGCTGGTTTACTTCCATTATGCCTCTCCTGGCAGATCCATACGTGGCACCATACTAGGTCTCCCAACCATGACACCCAATTCTTCATTGCCTGGCCTGGAAGCTATGTTAGGAAGACAAAGAAGAGTAAAGATGTTTTTCTCCATTGTTATTTCATTCAATCAATGAATCCCAGATGTGTACAGTGCAGCTCCAGGTGTGTTCTTTCTGCAGGGATGTGTTTATCAGCCACGTCAGATATGTATCAAGGAACCCAAAC
>JAOEHY010029203.1:0-55874 GCA_025447955.1 Psilopsiagon aurifrons
TTTTGTTTTTGTTTTTTTCCTTTTGTCATAAGAGGAATGCATTATTTCTGCGTCCTGGTCTTTTAGATGGAAAGATCAAAGCCAATGTAGTATAGATGCAATGTACTTCGAAAGTTACAAACCTTGTAATGCCATTTCCCTTAGTGGTTTATCATCTGTGCTTTGAGTTTGCTTTTTCATACAAGTTAAACTGATATGTTTCCTGTTTTGCTGTGTTTTATAATATTTAGAATAAAATCACAGAATCAACCAGGCTGGAAAAGACCTTTAAGGTCATCAGGTCCAACCTTTCCCCCACAGCTGCCAAGGCCACTGTCCTGGGACAGCCGCCACTAAACCATGTCACTAAGGGCCTCCTCTGCACAGTTTGTGAACACTTCCAGGGATGGTGACTCCACCCCTGCCCTGGGCAGCCTGTTCCAATGCCTGATCACCCTCTCGGGGAAGAAGTTATTCCTAATATCCAGGTTAAACCTCCCCTTGCACAGCTTTCGGCCATTTACTCTTGTCCTGTCACTTGTTCCTTGGAAGAAGAGACTGGCTCCACCTCACTACAGCCTCCTTTCAGATAGTTATAGAGAGCAATAAGGTCCCCATGAGCCTTCTCTTCTCCGGGACCCTCAGCTGTTCCTCAGCACACTTGTGTTCCAGGCCCTTCACCAGCCCCGTTGCTCTTCTCTGGACCTGCTCCAGCACCAAAATGTCTCTCTTGTAGTGAAAAAAAAAGATTTATAAATAATACGTTTTCTTTTTTTGAGATTCAGCAATTAAGCTGCTTATGCTTCTGTGTGTCTTCTGCTTGTAGCTTTGTGAGTGCTTTCTTCATAATTTTTTAGGGCTTGAAGAACTTTGTACCTAGTCTGACTCCTGTTGTAATACACATAACTTGATGTTCTTTGGTTGTTCCCATTTCAAACATAACTCCAGTCATTCTGCGGCATTTCTTCTAGGGACAAAAAAAAAGAATGCTATTGGTAGTTAATTTTGTTTATCATGTACATGATACACAACTGCTAGCCCCCTTTCTTACCTCTTGTTGAAAAAGCCTGTGAAGGAGAAGACAGGCTTTATGATGACCAAATTGTCAATGACGGCTTTTGCCAGTGCAACAGCAGAGATGTCTGTAGCTAAGAGGAGGACTCCACTACTTTCTTATGCTATCATTATACTTTTCTGTCACCTCTACTTTCTTGATGGTCTCTTTCTTTTACTTTATTCCTTCTCAGTTTCAAGGTAATTGTCTCAATACAGAAGAATATTGTTTTACATTTCACAAGGATCCCTCCCTCCAACTCTTCCTGTTTTCCTTCTTTCACCCTATCATTGCTTTTGTCATTACTTTTTAATTCCTCCTGGCTTTTCCAGGCCATTGTATCCCTCTGAAGTCACGGTTAACAGGATCAGTTTGCCATGTTAAGTTTGCCATGTTTTTATTTCTGTTTTCATTGAGGAGAAAAAGGACCTTGAGGAGAGCTGTTGACAGAGCAACACTGTCAGATGCAGGGACACATGCATGCACTCAGCAAAATCCAGGATGAAAGCAGACAGGCACTGATGATTATGCAGTGTAAGGCACGTGGATTTTTAGATATGGCTTCTTCTGAATTTAGCTACTTAACCCCTCTATCTTGATAGGCAGAGACAGAGGCTTGTAGGGAGATGTGCTATGCAGGAGTATTGAGGTTATGTTTAACATGTCAAATTAATAGACATCTGTTTAAAAGCATGCAAAGTTGAAGGACTGGGTGCTAGTCTCACTTAAGCCTTTATAGTCCTGTGTAGCAACGGAGGTAGTCTCAGTCTGTGTAGCTATATGTAAGAGTGGAAACAGGCGCCTCCAGTGTTTCCAATGACTGCTTGAATGCTTATGACTGTCAGATGGATTACTGACATTATTGTGCTTTTCTGAACTCATTGTTTAAAACCTAAAACAGTCACTGTTTCTTAAGTTGCTACTTGGACCTTGACAGTGCTTTCAGACCCTTAGGTCTGTAATGACAGAAATTAATGAAGTGGATGGATATGAGGAAGAAGTTCTTTACTGTAGGAATAAGGAAGGGAAGTTGTGAATGCTCCATCCCTGGCGGTGTTCAAGGCCAGGCTGGACATAGCCTTGGGTGATATGGTTTAGTGGGAGCTGTCCCTGCCCATGGAAGGGGGGTTGGAACTAGATGATCTTCAGGTCCTTTCCAACCCTAAATATTCTATGTTTCTGTGATACTATGACAGTGGAGAAAATACTTTTTAGCATTTTGAAGAGTAGAAAGCAAAGATTTGGCCTGTGCTTACATTATGATCAATGCAATAGCAGAACTTTGTGCTTGGTATTTTTTAATGTTACTGCAGCTGCTCAGGTCACTGAAGTCTTTACCTTTGCACATGAACTGAGATGGGTGCAGGCCTTTGGCACAGGGGAAGTCTATTTTAAGTTGTTGCTGGGTATGAAAGCAGACAATGCAAAGATAATACTAATAAACATCATTATGTGTCAGCGTGATTAAGACCTATGGGAATAAGTATAAAGGTACATTTATTACCTTTTTATACCTAACCAGTGTAGTACTTGACTATGAAAAAGCCAAGAACTCTTTCCTCATGCACATAATAGGAGCTTTTATGGTTAAATTTTGAGATTTCGGAACATTCAGAGGGTCCACAACACCTGAATAAAAGCCATGTTACCTGTTGGTACAGTAGTTCATATCTTTATGAGACATGTTTTTTTTGTTGTGCACAGTTTTGATAGTTGACAAATAGGTTTTATTCCAAGCAACAAAAAGCTGTGTGTAGACATGCACACACACACACACACACACACACACACAAATTTCATGTGACCTATGCCAGCGTAACTAGTTCAAAAGGCAATTTTGCATGATGTGAGTAGTAGAAATGATCACCATGCATGGAATGCTGATTACATTGCATTTCTCTAGAAGTTTTAGCAGGATTTTATTTCCCATTAAAGCATAGGGCTCTCAAACTAAAGGTATTAAAATAAGATGAATACCACTTTTCTTGAAAACAGGAATTCAGATATGCTGTTTTGTTGTAGTAATTAGGTATTTTGCAACAATTACAGATTTGTTGGACAGGATTTATACTACAGTGATGATAAATGCATCTTTGTTAATATTTTATCTTGTTGAATCAACTTAATGATTATAAAGGTTTTGGTTTCATGATCCAGATGTATTAGAATACAGCTTGGAAAATGGAAAGCTTAATTAACAGAGATTGAGGCTAATTGAGCAGTTTGTTAGGATGTGTAGACTGTGTACATAGTTATCTGGAATACAGTGGTAAATCTGAAATTATAATTTTTAATTCTAAGTGAAAGACAGCAAAGCATAATACAGGATGGACAAACCTGTTACTTGGGGATGAAGAAGGTGAAACATATTTTCTTTACTGGAGAATTACTCTAGCCAGTTCTTCCTAGAAGGTCTTTGTGAGCTATTTTGCTCATGGTCTTGGCTCTTCAGACCACCAAGAAAAGGCCATCAAAATATGTAAAATCCAAAATGTAAAAGATCCTTATTTCAGTAGTGATTTAATACAGTTTCATCTGAAGCTGTCTGCCTGCTCCTTAGCTGCTCGGACCTTGCATGGTCCAAAGCCCAGGGACACAAACTAGACGGAGTCAGCATTGACCTTGTGCAGCTCGCTGGGTTGGAGGTACGTAAATGGTTCCTTCCCACTGTCGGCTAAGATCAGTATGTGGAGAAATCTGTCATGGATGTTCAGGTACCTAGACTAACGTTCTTTGAAATACTGGCTTTCACTAAAGGAGCTGCCTATGATTTCCTGACTACCCAGGGCACAATTTAAAAGCCATCTTTTACGTGTTACACATAACCAGCAGTGTGTCTCCAAGCATCATCTGATAGTGATGTGGGACATAATAATCCTTGATCAGGATTTCTAGTCTTTCATCAGGCAAAATTCCCCTTGACTTTTTGATAGTGAACTGTTGGGTATTTACTTGTTCTGTCACAGGCTGCCCTCCAAATAAGGATTTTCTTGTTAACATTCAGTTTATTTTTGTGCGAAGCAGAGAAACGGAACATTTTAATGCAGAACATGCAAAACTAAACTAGTAAGCAGAGCCGTTACCCGTGAATTACCCATAAAAATAGGACAATGTCCTTATTGACTTTCTCCTCAATGTCTCCTTGTGTGCCTTCCCAAAAGAGTTGTTGCTTCTCTTATTCTTACTGGTTACTAAAGAGGCAGGATGAAAAACTATCTGTTTTTTAAAATGCCAAGTTGTTTCTCCTTCTCTACTGTTTTGTTCCCTTCCAGTGTCTGTCTTCTTTTTGCTATTTTGGTTCTTTTGTTTATTAGTACTAACTTTCTATCCATGTGTTGTCATTCTTTCTGAAGAGTTTCAAAATGAGAGATCTCACCAGGATGGAACCGCGGAGTGAGTCGTAAGATTCATGTTTCTAAGATTTTCTTACAGGGAGCACTAAACCCTTTACCTTTAATAAGTTATCTTTTTCTCTTTGGTTTTATGCTAATAACCTCTGTCTAAGACCTGAACTTCAGAAAATTGATGCCATGCCAAGTCTTTGGAAACTTGTGAGATAATTGAACTGCTGTGGTGAAATGGATTTATTGGGGGGGGAACTTGTCCCTTCACTATGTAGCAGCAAGCTGTGTTGATATATATATCAGTATATATATTGATAAATATATTGGAGGATTCTGATAAATATGTCAGGCTCATACTGAGAGATTTTTGTTCCTAGCAAGTCAATTTTGTCTGGGGAGGGCAAGCAGACAGGAGACTATAGTACATTGTTGAACACTTCCCTCCCAGTGACCCCATGTACAGCTTCTGGGACTGCTGAGTAGATGGAAAGCTGTCTGTTCACCAGTAATAGTTGGAAGGCTATCAGGCTGTAATATGTTTGATTAGAACCACGAAAGGGTAACAAAGTAGTTAAATTAAACACTGAAACCTAATGAATGAAAATGTATGCAAGTGACCTCTAACCCTAGTTGTACACCTGAAAGATTGGATCTACTCTTGCAGATTATACTCGTCAAGATTTGTGGATGCATATTGGATTCCAAGATGCCCAATATTAAAAAAGGAAAGGAAAAACTGCAAATGTATCCATTAACCTTTTTCTTTTAGGCTAAAGGTCAGATCTTCATTAATATTTATAGGTAGAATTGCTTAACTGCAAAGCTGTACAGAGAATATTAAGATCCTTGTGCGACATGGTCTGGTGTGAGGCGTTCCTGCCCATGGCAGGAGGCTGGAACTAGATGATCTTGGGGTCCTTTCCGACCCAAACCTGTCTATGATTTTGTGATGCACCCTTATTTTCATCCCTCTGGATGTATTGGGGGAAATACAGGACGCATCTACACACCTTCGTAGGACAAGCAGGTGAGCTTTGTTTCTTCCAGCACATTTTTTCCTTCCATAAAGGTCTTTAGAGATGCAAATGCAAATAGAAGTGGGTCCACCTGCTTCCCTGCTTGAGGTTAAAGTATGCAAAAGAGGAAAGTGAGGAAGAACTGTTACATTCCATACATCTTCCCCTGATTTAAGTGCTGTGAAAGCAGATTTACAGCTTGAGGAGCTACCTTCCATCTCATGGCTCCCTGCTGTGAGCAGGTGTTTTATGTACACCAGGCTGACAATTGTTGTCTCTCTGAAGCATTAACATGCTGCTGATAACCAGCTGTTGAAATGCATTGATTGGATCTTGCTGGCAGTTCAAGCAGAATGGCTGACAGTTTGAAACTCTTTAAAGCTGAATTTGGACAGTGCAGGAATGTTGTGGTCAGCCAGGAGCATGATGGGTGGATCCCCTAGGAGTCCCCTCCAACATGTTGAGTTATTCTGTTTGGTTGTTTGATGACCGTTTGATACAGGCAAAGCCGGGAAATGTCTCAGACTTACACTGAATAAGTACTAAGCTGCTCATTATGAACACAACAGTTAATAAGACAGTGTTATCCATAAGTGGTCACTTGTTTAGTTGGACATTTTGCTGGGTGATGTGACTGTTCTTTGGGTGGTGTTTGCAGTCCCGTAAGGATGATTGTGCTTTCCTTGCCCTGGGTACTGCCTTCTGAAAGGGAGGGGGGTGGCAGTGCCTGCGCTGCCCTCATCACTGCTGACTGTGGAAGGCTGCCAGTGCTCAGATGGCAGTGGTGGGGGAAGGAGGAGATCCTCAACACAGATGAAGGCTGTGGGTGTCCAGAGAGCAGGGACAAGCAGCTGTGTGGCTGAACCTTGAGAGAGCAGAAAGGAAGAGATTTTTTTCTGTGAATCTAAAAGAAATGTGTGGAATTTGTCCTAAGAAATGACTGGAAAACTGCTGAAGTTAAGGGAAGACCCTCATAAGGGCACAGCAATTAGGGTAATTTGTTTTCAAATACTGTAGTTTGACTCAGGTGGCAGACCTCATTAGTTTAAAAGGCTATGTTATCCTTTCTTGTTTTATTGCAGTCTGGTATTTAGAGATTGGGGATTTGGGATGTCCTGAGGTCTTGCTGCAGTGATAAGTATAAGGGAGGGAGTGGATGGGGTCTATGTTCTGCTTTGGTTACATCTCTGCTGGGGCTTCTCAGGTCATGCTGTCAGCTCCAGGCTTCTGCATACCCACAGTGATTCTGGAGCTAATGCCAGCTCATAGTTCCAGGTTAGCTTTGAAAGATTGCTATCCCACACTTGGAAGGTCCTCAGATACAACTGCTTTGTGGGCTGCAAATGATGTGCTGCAGAAACTAACCTTTGGCCAAGGGTAGTGGGTGATGAGCCCTCCAGTGACTACTTCAGAGTGTAACTGTGCCTTGTGTTCCTTGCTAGAGTTACAGTGATCGTGTGAGTATAAGGTGACTGTGTGAATACAAGGTGACTTTGTTTTGGAGTGGTGGTATGTAAAGAAATGATTATTTTCTCTTGTCAGGTTACTTTTCTGCCAGACTAAGTTCGCTGGGTTGATATGCCTTATTGCTACTGAATGGCTGGATGTGAGACAAAAAATGAGGTAGGAATAAGCAAGCAGGAGAGTGATGCCATCTCTTCCAGGAGTGGTTATACCAGACTTCATCCCTTACTGTGTGAACAGCCTCCCTCTATGTCTTGTCAGGGAATAAAATCAGATTTCTCCTGTTACTTGGCCGCTTCTTGCAGATACGAAGTTAGTAGTGATGTCTTGGTTCTTGTCTCTGTGTCTATGTGTGTAAGAGGACAGTGTGGGGTTTACTGTTGGTGTTTTGTTTGTTGTGGGATTTTTTTTTTTGGTCTTTTTTAGAGGTAGCACCTAAGGAGTCATGACTTTACCTTACCTCAATTGATAGACTTTTCTGTCCTGCTGACTGTGCTAGCTCTGGAGCCTGCTAAGATGCTGTACTATGTTTTAGGGGCAATGTCCTACTACCTACTTGGTTTACTATGAATAAGAAAGAGAGCAGGTCTTTTTCCGAGAGTAGGCAGGTAGTTTCCACAGTGAAGAAAGATTTTTTAGACACATGAAATGGAAACAAAAAATGCTTAGGGTCAATCCTGGCAACTTATGCCATGAAAATGAGTAGCTGCTTCATACCAGCTCTGACTCCAGCTGTCTTTTAGCCTGCAGGCAAACATTGGGGTTACTTTTTTTCTTTATATGAAAAAAGAAGAAAGTAAATTTGTATGTGGATGACCTTTGCCTAGTTGCAGGTACACAAACGCCTTGCAGCTTGCATGCCCAGCTGCTATGTAGAAGATACGTAGAACAAAAGACAAAATGTTTATTATGGAAAATGTCAGTGTGGGTGTTTTTATTACCAAGTATTTCAAGTTACGCTGCTGTAACATGATTCCTGTTGTTTTCAGAGTGGTCTGAATGGAAAAATGAAGTTGTTTAATTGAATGGAGTTAGTTCTTTTTGTTTGAAGTTAAAGGATGCAAATGTTTGAAATACTCCTGTTTAGGTAGTGAACAACACAGTGAAGTTGAACTTTCAGACTTTTACTTCAGAGTTTGAAAGAATTTGGTATTGTTTCATCTTTTTTTGGGATTTGCTTGTATAGGAGGTAGGAGATGATGGAATCTTATTTTGTGCAATGTGTGGGATTCAGCTTTTGCATTTTCTTTGTTAGAAAGTTAATCTGTTTTTTCAGTGAGACACCTTCGTTGTCACAGATGATCCTCCTTCTATTCACAAGATCTTTTGTGCTACCTGATGTCAGTCTGATTTTGCTCATGAGCTTTGATGACATCAGTACGTAATCTCTGCCCCAGCAGTAAGTCTTTAATGCCGCATCAGTGAAGATTTGCCATGTATGGCTTTGCTGTTCAGCCTCTCAATCTGTCTGTATTGAAAGTAGCTGTGAAAAATAGCTTTGTAAGTATGCATATGTAGTGGAGGACTAGATCTGTACACTTAAATAAGAGCATTTATTCAAAATCAAGTGTTTCACAGTGTGTAATGCTTCGGAGGCTGGGATCTTGCCCTGGCACTTGTTAGGAACTGGGGTACAAGAACAGTGCCTATGGAAGTGACTGAAATATTTGCCTTAACAGCTGTAACTTGTTATAGTTTTGCATCCTTGCAGAACCATGGTAACAACTACAATGTGTTTACTTTTGTTTGAGGAGCTGTATCTCCTGTTTCAGAGCCACTGCTTTTGCTCTGTATGGCTTCATTGACAGGGCAGTGGTCTCAGGCTTATGCCTGCCAGTTGACCTGCAGGATAGATTACTCAGCTGACCTGCAAGATAGAGTGCCTGCTCCTGACGTGACTTGCTTCCCACTGAGGAGCATTAGAACAAAATCTGAGTTACTTCTATGTTGCTGTCTATGCTGGGCCACTTGGCAGCACAACCAAGGTAAAAATATGGTTGTGTGTACCACTGTGCACATGGGCTTCAGCAGTGGTAGGGAACAGTGCAAGGCCAAAATTGTCATGATCTGTGATTCATCACAGAATCTCTGTAGATCAAAAATCCTGAAATCTGTGTGCTAATGGATGCAGATTCTTTGTCTGTTTGTCTATAAATACATCTAGAAGTGTTTCTGTAAAGATGCTAGAGCAGAGTCTTGACTGAAGCCATTTTTATCATTAAACATCATTAAGTGCTCTGATATCCTGCTTGGCATGGTGCCATTGTGAAATGAAAAAACAATGTGTACAAACATATCCGAACAGGCAAATTTGTGAAGCAGCTTCCTGAACTTTTAGCAGATGAAAGGGCTGGTCTATGAATCTTCCTTGAATTTGCTTTGCTATAAAAAAATATAAAAAATTGTGCAGTGACCAGACTGACAGAACTTTCCAGAAGCTCCTGTTCATTAGCAGCCTGTTTCTTATTATGGCAGTGAAAATCTTTATACGTGTATCTAAATAATATATATATATATATATAATCCAACAGTTGAGAGTCCCGACATCGTAATTTTGCTGCCACCTGTGCATGGTGAATGGTGCTCCTATCTTTGAAGTCCTGGGGTTTAGTGACCTTCTCCCACACAGTGTTAAGCAGATGCACAACTATTTTGACTAGCTGGCACCCCAAGTTTGTACACATTCACAAAGATGCCATCTGTGCCTGCTGCCTTGCCCTGGGACATCTGTTCAGTAGCTCTAAGAGCATCTGCTCTGAGTGTTGGTGCTGCTGCTTGAAAGAGGCTGTGGGGCTTCATTTGGCACTTGATCATGGCTGACGGAAGTTGTAAAGTCGGAATCAGAGCTCTACTTTATTTATGTTAACATGATGAAGGGGAAGATTGCCAGAAGTGAATGCACAAAGTAGCTTTGCTTTAGTTCTTAGAGCTTGTATTGGAGCATTTAATCAGTATTGTTCTTAACAGATGGTGCCCTATCTTCCCTGTGGGATGTTTTAGTGTCTTAGGCTAGGTATTAGCTTCATAAAGATCTGGAAAATAAGAAAGTGCTGCATAGACTGAGGATACGCAGAAGGACTTGTATCGCAGTGCTTTTCCAGGGTTTTTATCTTACTTGTAGTCTGAGAGCCCTTCCTCCTTTGGCCACTTCCACAACTTGACAACAGTAAAATCTTTGAATGAAACATGGTGATGCTTGTCACAGGTTAAGATCACTGCTGTGGTGGATAAGATGAATAGATAAATATGTATCTTTAACGTAAATGGTGGATTAAGCCATTTCACCTTATACAAATACTTTGCTTTTTCTGCTTCAGGTGTCTTACATGTTATTATTTTATGTTGATAATAACTTTTCCAGTTTTGTTGGTCATTACATCCACAGCAGCTGTTTCCAACTTAAATATTCACTATGGTTGTGAATAAAAGAAGGAGGGGGAGAGAAAGTATTAAACATCTGAGTCAGGCTTTAGCCTCTCATAACAATATTGTGTGTGAGGTACAAGGGATTGCAAAAGTTATCAGAAAGTATTGTCAGTCACCTAGAATTGATTGTGGAATAATATTGTCCTTCTGTAAAGCACATTGCATGATCTTAGAATCCCAGCTTCTGTGATGCGCATAAAATTACTCTGAATTTAGCAGCATGTTTTTCTCTTACGCACTGGGATTTGAATGAGAGGCTGCAGACAGACCTAAAAAAAGCATTTGAATGGTATAATTGTATTAAAGAAGCCAGCAGTAGCATACATGCTTAGCAAATATGGCAGTTGGAGTAGTGGCAAAGTTTCAGCCACGGTCAGATTGTGTTGCTGATCCCTAATCAGTGAGCTTTCTTAATATGTAAGTTCTGAGAATTTAATCTGTTAAAATACTTGTTACTTTTGATTACACCTGGTTAAAAAGTGTATCAAAAGAAAAGAAATACTAATTGAAAAATACCAACTAAAACAAGAAACCATCACTTCATTCTATCAAGTCTCTCTTGGAAAAAGGACTTGAGGAGAGCAGCAGGGGGGGCTAACTAGAGCAGCAAATAGGCATGAGGCTTCATGCAGATGGATTAGGAGTCTGGTATTTTAGAAATAAAGTTCCTGTTAGTGTATCAAGGCAGTGACTATCTGGAAACTTGGCTTTTTTTGATAAACTTTAATGTAAAAGCTATTTACAAATTTTTACTGTTGAGAATTTAAAATATTGACTTGCAATATCTATAAAATGTGGGATTTTGATGAAAGGAAGAATTTGATTCTAACTTCAAAGAATTTGCAAGATAATTTACAGTTGGACTTGATGATCTTGAAAGTATTTTCTAGCACAAGAGATTCTATGATGCAGAAGCAGAACTGGTTGTAATACTTGGGGGTCTCACCTGGGCTTTTAATATGGATCTCATGGCAACATTGAAAGTTCACATTTGCCTACCGATGATGTCTTTATTCAGACAGTCCCAGATGCTGCAGTCCTTTCAAGAACCCAGACTGGTTCTGTTCCAGTGTTTTCTTGTTCCTCACAAAAAACTGGGAAGTACCTGCCTGTTAGAGATTAGTTCAGTTTCTTGCCTCTTGTATGCTATTTTGTTAATATCCCCCTGGTGTTTACCTGTTGGTTTACAGTTAACAAAAACTTATGCAATGGCATTTAAAGTCAAAGATGAGATAGATATTAAAGAATCATGGAATGGTTTGGATTGGAATGGACCTTAAAGCTCATCCAGTTCCAACTCCCTGCCACGGGCAGGAACACCTTCTACTAGATGAGGTTTCTCCAAGCCCTGTCCAACCTGCCCATGAACACTGCCAAGGATGGGGCAGCCATCTTCTCTGGGCAACCTGGCCCAGTGCCTCATCACCCTCACAGGACAGAACTCCTGCCTAAGATCTCATTTCAATCTCCCCCCTGTCAGTTTAAAGCCATTCCCCCTTTTCTTGTCACTACAGATCCTTGCCCAAAGCCCCTCTCCAGGTTTCCTGTAGTCCCTTCAGGCACTGGAAGCTGCTTTAAGGCCTCCCCGGAGCCTTCTCTTCTCCAGGCTGAACAAGCCCAGCTCTCTCAGCCTGTCTCCAGAGCAGAGCTGTTCCAGACCTCGCAGCATCACTGTGGTCTCCTCTGGACTGACTCCAACATCCCCACATCCCTGTTGTGTTGTTGCCCCGGAGCTGGACACAGGACTGCAGCGGGGGGGTTCTCTCCAGAGTGCAGCAGAGGGGCAGAATCCCCTCCCTTGGCATGCTGCTGATGCTCTAGGGATGCAGGGCAGCACATGGGGGAGGTTCTGGGCTGCAAATAAACAAAACACAAAATATTCTATTTATTTTCTCCGACTTATTAATTATTTTCTCACAGGTTGATCATTTCTTGCCTAAACTTATGTTTTTCCTCTCATTTTTTTTCTAGTCCACAATTTGCAGATTAGAACTTGAGCACAGAGCAGGGGTATTTATTTCCAGGAGTGAATTGCCTTATGTCATTGTTTTTGAAGAGGCTTTCTTCCAGTGTCTGGTGAGAGGAGGAAGGGAAAGACAGTGCTTGCTATTGAACAAGCTATTTGTGCATGACTTGTATTCGGGTAGAGAAAAGACAGCTGCATCTTTTGAACTGTGAGCATGGTGTAGTCAAGGTCTCAGTGTGACTTTGTGCATCTTAAAGAACCTAAAAATCAATCAAGAGTGTTGCTTTACATTGCCTTGAGATAGAGACACCTTGGGCTAATTCAGCCAATGTTATGTAGCTCTACCTCCTGTTTTTTGCTGTTGGGATTTTGTTGACTGATGTTTACTGATGTTTATCTGAGTGTAACTGCTTCTGATTTGCGCTTGTTGAAGGGTGGTAGAAAAGAGGTGCAGAAATTGTGTGCTATCAGCTTCCTTCCCTGTCACAGGAGAGGTAACGCATGGCAGTTTACCCAGTCTGGTGGCACTTCACAGTGCATTAGGTGTACGTGCATAAAAATGTTAACACTGGTTATTACAGTAAGTGTTAATTGTCTATTATATAAACTAGTCAGGAGAATGCCAACAAACTGGGTGCCTAAGCAACAAGCTGTTTTTAGCCCTGAAGTAACAATTGATACTGAAGCTTCTCAGATGAGAAACTCAGTTGCCTTGCAGTTCCCTGCGCTGCTCAAATAACAGAGCGCAGTGGTGATAAAGTGCAGGATCTGACTGACCTATCATGCTGCACTCTTGCCATTTGATTAACAAACCAACCAGTGTGTATAGGTGATTACCCGATCCCATCAGCTGGCAGAGATTATGGAGAAGGACTGCAAGAAGCCATGTGCTTCGTGCAACAGGAGCTTGTCTTGCTCTCAGGCGTTTCAACTTCTAAAATCAATCATGTAATATATTTATACAAATACTTTGTAGGCAGGAAAGGTACTAGAATCTTATGTAGCTCTCCCTCATTTTCTTTTCCTTAAGTTTTCTGCCTCACTGCTGCTTAATCCGAACAAGAAAGAAAGTCTCTTTAGTGAAAGCCTCTTGAATGACTTCCTTTTGTGCTTTGATGGCAATTATGAAACATTGAACTTGGTAAATATGACAGGACTGACAGTACTTGTCCTAGTCCTTTCCTGGCTTGAAAATACCAGCAGCATCATCTTCTTGATACTGACTCTGCTGTTACTGATCTTCAAAATAAAATAAAATCCTTTCCTGTTTTCTTATGAATGTAATATAGTTACTTTAATGGGAGGTGGTGGTGGTAAGTAATCAATATTCTGCTTTACTGTTTAGAAAGCTCCTGTTTCTCTGCCCTCCCTATGCCTTTATGTGCATGACACAGACCAGTTCCTTCACAGCACCAGCCTTTCTTAGGTTTTCCACTCAGCTGAAGTGGAAAACTTTATTTATTTTCACCTATGCATGCTGTGTTTTCATTCAGTTTTGGTTTTGCCTTTATCTGCCTGTGTTTTTTACTTTGCTAATTGAGTCTTTGATTCAGGTGACCTGATAATGCTCAGACCTTGCAGGAAGAATGCAAGGGCAAGGTACTGGCAGGCAGAATGCAATGGCAAGGTACTGCTAGGCTGGAGGATGGCTTGAGTTCCTCTTTTGCTCAAGATTTATTGTCTTGGTGTTCCCCTTCCCAGTCTGTTGTGATCCTTTGCAGGTCTACCCAGCTGGTGTTTTGTCTTGTAAGTTCCTCCCAAAAAACTCTGTATTTCAGTTACATTCTAGAAAGCCTCAACTTCAGTGGTAAGAGCTGTTCTTGATGAAGTGCAGAGCCATAGTTTACCCTAGAAGAAGTGGCTCTCCTCATTGGCATGGATCCAGTTACTAGCAGTAGTTGGAGCTCTCATGTGACTGTGACAACTGCCTGAAGGGTTTGATCGTTTGGTTGTTGAGACACCTAATCCAGTCAAGAGCTTTTGTTCCCTTGGAAAGCTGAACAATTACAGCTGTAACAATAAAAGTCAGAAAATGACTTAAAGCATAATTGCATGTATGGGAGTGCTAAAAGTAAGCATTTTTTTAAGAAGTGGATTTGCAAATAGTGAATACAAATGTAATGATGATTTGGTGGTTTCTTGCCTTAACGGCTTTTTATTTGTTCCTTGGTAATGCACAGTTCTTTAGTTTTGCATTTCTTACAAATCCTGCATTCATACAAAACATTCTGGTGGTGGGGTTACTTTTTTGTAGTATGAACCTGTACTGTGGGTAAAAAGAAGACTTCAATTTCCAGGACTAGCAAATGGTGTTTTGAAGCTGTTTTTGCACACAAATGTGTTGCTTTTTTTATAATGCACTAAATCATAGAATAGAATGTATAGTCTTGTGTCTCTAGCTCTTAAGAAATGAACTACTAGCTATTCCATGCTGAGTAACCTCTTTCGATTCTGACCTTCCATGTAGTGTTTGCTTAGAAAAGCCTATGAATTAAGAAGAAAGTGAGAGAAGCAATGAATGAACCAAAACCAGGGCTGACTCGGTTTTGTTTTCAATACAGCTATTTTGAACTGGAGAGCAGTGGCCTGCGGGATGAGATTAGATATCACTACAGGTTTAATGGGAAGTCCAGAACAGAGGTGTTCCCATACCGTCTGGCAGATGGACAGTGGCATAAGATTGCTGTGTCGCTGAGTGCGTCCCACCTTCTGCTCCATGTGGACTGCAACAGGTAAGAAAATGTGTTCAGTAATTTATATTTCTTTGAAAAATGTTCTCTACTTACGCACAGGAATAAAATTGGAAAAGGAGAGTGGTTACTAGTATTTTTTTTTTTTTTTTATAGCCAACTTAAAAAGCACAGTGAACTGCCATGGGAGAAGAAAAGGAAAGCAAAGCATTCAAATGAAACAATTCATTGTGATTATGAACACATGTGGAAAAGGCTGATTGCCAACTGGGGAGTATTAAATGCATCTCTGTGGTTTAGGCATCGGCTGATGTTATGTTTAACTGTGATTGCATTGAAGTGTGATAGATTGGTGTGTAGCCTGTTATGTTGTGAACTGCTTCACTTGTTGTACCTGCAGACTTGAAGAATAGGTAGATGTGTCAAAGGCATTTTAATTCTATTTTGCATAATCAAGCAGTTTGCTCTGTTGGTTTTCTACCTGCTGGCCCACTTGGAGGCTTCTGAGAAATCCTGGAAGCTTCTTTCTGCATGTCTAGAGCTGGTGCGTTTTCTTTTCTGAAGGGTGTTATGCTGTCATTGCGCTTTTTTAACTTTTAAAAGTTGAGAAGCCTGCAAGGTGTAGATTGTCAGGATTTCAAGAAATAAGTGGTAGTAAACCCAGAATCTGTCTTCCTTAGGATCTCTCTTGCCTTGGGACTCGATCTCACAATGTACTGAAGACTTGGTCTTTTGTGGACTTAGTGGTTGATGAGGAAAGTCAGCCTGAAATTGGGACCTTCAAAACAGTTGTTAGGAATGAGGAAGATGAGCCATTACTTTTGTGTTGTCTTAAACCAAAATTAGTATAAAATTACCCTTTGTGTTCAGTGAGAGGATTAGCAGATGCCTTTTGGAATTGGGGCAGTTAATGGGTCGGGTGCTGGCAGCAGTTATTTTTTCTCAAGTCTTCATTTTCTTGCAATCAAGGTAAATGTGTAAGAGTATTACAGGAAAATGAGGTTACTGGAACATTTGAAAGAGTTAAAATTTGGACTAAAGTAATTCTGAGAGACTCTTTTGAGGAGAAGGTCACAACCTTTTTTTGCAACTTCATTAACTACTGACAGTAACAATCTAATGTGAAGGAAGGTTCTTACTGAATCCTTTAACTTGGGCCCTATAAGCAGTTAAATGCTTGGAGCAATTTTAATTTCATTGAGGCACAAAAGCTCGAATTTGTCAAGCTCATCTTCATTTCAGCTCTGATTTATTTATCTTACCATGATTTGTGTAGCTGTTGTATTGTTTCTTGGCTTGCAACAGTATCCTTTTTTATTTGCTTATCGACTGGGTTTTGGTGCAGGTTCTTCATAATGGGTTTAGGAATCCCCTTTTTAGCAGATTATTTTGCTGGCTGCACAGCATGTGACAGGAGGACAGCACAAAACATCTGCCTGGTGCAGAAGTCTATCCAGAGACAGGAGAGCTGCACTGAGTCATGGTTAGGACCTCATTTTCTTTACAAAAACAGGCAGCAATAGATAAATACAGTTATGGAATGAGCTGTGCTGTCATAGGAGGTGATAAATGTGTATAGATATCTCTGTCAGGTGAACTTAAACAGGGCTGATCCATCTAAGCGTGTTTCTTCAGTTTGCTCCCAACATAAATCCAGACATAAATGCCTCTGTTTGGCTGTGTATTTGGGATATTTTATGACAACTCCCATGAAGAGTAATGGGGATGATTCTGAAAGCATGACTTGAAGGCAAGATCATAGTAGAAGTTCTAGTGAGGAAACAAAAGAAGAAAAGGTCTTTAAGTTCCTGAGTTCACTGCAGCATCTCTATTCAATTAATTGGAGAATTTTGTGGATGTTGGTATTATAGATTCCTTCATTATATCTCAGTCCCCTACATCTTTGCAGTCAGAAGAGGAGTCAACATCTTGTTCATCTTTGGACAAGCATTTCCCCATCATACTACAGTAAATGTCAAAGATGTGAAACTTGAAGAGCAAGCGAGTGAGGGGTACTTTTGGACACCTCTGAAAATTCTGAGCCTTCCTCATGATAGTGTGAAGAAGGGTGCAGCTGATGGCATGCACAGAATGAGGTGTTGAGGGCTGCAGAGTTTACCTGTAAATGTCACCATTTCAGGCTGGTGTAGTGTCAGTGGCTCCCAGCAGAGTACAGGTGCCTCATGGGAAGTGACACTTGGGCAGTCTTAATGGAACAACTAAGTTGCAGGGAGAAGGAATAAGGCTGCAGTTAGTAAATAGACCTGTCCCTCCCTTCTCCTGTAGAGATTGAGTGTCATCAGAACAAGAATTTAGCTTGAAAGGTACCTACTGAGTTAAAAGAAGTTTTGTTCTTTTTACTTACTGGTCTTTCCCTGTAAAAATGAAAGCAAAGCAAAAGGAGAAAAAAAGAAATCAACAAAATGAATCCCTTGGATTCTTCCTGGTTTTCTTTAAGGGAATTGTAACGTTGCTTCCTTAGAGAAATGCAGGAATTTGTATAAATGCATTGCTCCTTTTTGTTTAGGGCTATGGTAATAGGTTGTACATTTGGAAGGCTGTTGTGAGTGGTTTGTGAATGCAGTGTAATTAAAGTTAACATATATCTCAGAGTTATGGAAAGTGTTTGCACCGGGGAAAATATCCAGCCACAGCCTAACTTTGCCGCAGGATTTGTACTGATACCCAAAGCTGGTCTCTGGCCTCTGAAATCTGCAGTAGATCAGAAGGCATTGAAGATGAAACTTAGAATTTGTAAACCTACTTTTATTTTTCCAGCCTTATCAGCCATATTACTCTGATTGGTAAAATTGCTTTGACATTTGGTACTTGATTATCTGTTGGATTCAATTCAAAGTTGACTTTGTTTTTCAAACCTGGAAGGGTTCGGGAAAAGTACTTGAGAACTAGTAAAAAGCCTTTAGTGCTTTTAAGAGTCATTTTTTAAAGCAGTGTAATTGCCTCTATTCTAATGAGCTGTGATATAGTGGGAGAGCAGATGTACCACAAGATTTCTATTTGCTCAAATACGTGGCCTTTTGAAATCGGCTCCTGCTGCATCTTACTTGCTCCTTTTGGTGCTCCTTCAAGAACAAGGAGTGAGAACTGTAGCTGAGTTTGATCCTAGAGCTTGGAGCAGCTGACACAGGAAGATAACTAAGATAACTGAGAGTCCAGAATAAAAACCAGCTGAATGTCACTGGACTCCTCTCACTGACTCAGAGAGCCTTTGTGCTGGGCCTGGGAAGTAATCTCTGGCCAGGGATGCATCCTGGACAACTGAAATGAGAAAAGAACAGACTGCATTGTTTATCGATACACAAGTAAAACCTGAGCTGAAAGTAACATGGGAATTAAATAACACTGCTCTTAAGTCATTGTATCTCCAATGCTGAGTCCACTAGTGATGAACAAACCGTGTTTCGAGATACTGTTTTTAAGACCTGTGCTTCCCTACTCTCAGGAAAAGGAGGTCATTGGGGCTTTCTGAAGAGTGTTCAGTTTAGCTGGAGCAACCATGTTCAGAGGGTCCATAATTTATGGCATTAAAGGGTTAATATAGTGAAATAAAGTCTGCCATGTGCCTTCCCAGATTTGGGCTCTTGAGGGGAGCAGAGGTAAACAATCCTCCTGTTTTTATCTGCTTTGTCAGGAGATTGGCAGCCCCAGAAGTCTGTCATAGAATCACAGATTTGTTTAGATTGGAATGGACCTTAAAGCTTGTCCTGTTCCAAGCCCCTGCCAAGGGCAGGGGTGCCTTCCACTAGACCAGGTTGCTCCAAGCCATGTCCAGCCTGGCCTTG
This sequence comes from Psilopsiagon aurifrons, assembly GCA_025447955.1. Classification (NCBI taxonomy): domain Eukaryota; kingdom Metazoa; phylum Chordata; class Aves; order Psittaciformes; family Psittacidae; genus Psilopsiagon; species Psilopsiagon aurifrons. Next base: position 18,743 of record JAOEHY010029203.1, read on the forward strand.
AACACTGCCAGGTATGGGGCAGCCACAGCTTCTCTGGGCAACCTGTGCCGGCGCCTCAGCACCCTCACAGGGAAGAACTGCCTAAGATCTCATCTCAGTCTCCCCTCTGTCAGGTTAAAGCCATTACCCCTTGTTCCTGTCCTTGTCCAAAGCCCCTCTCCAGGTTTCTTGTAGCCCCTTTAGGCACTGGAAGCTTCTCTAAGGTCTCCCTAAAGCCTTCCCTTCTCTAGGCTGAACAAGCCCAGCTCTCTCAGCCTCTCTCCAGCCCTCACAGCATCTCTGTGGCCTCCTCTGGATTTCTCCAGCAGCTCCACATCCCTCTTGTGTTGTCCCCAGAGCTGGATGCAAGACTGCCCTACAGCGCAGCAGAGGGGCAGAATCCCCTCCCTTGACCTGCTGCTGATGCTCTGGGGATGCAGCCCAGCACACAGTGCGGTTTGGGGCTTACGCTGCCGGGTCACGGGGAGCTTCTCATCAATTTTTATTGTTTTCATTCTCATCAGCCATATTGCTGCAGAGGTCCTCTCCTCTTCAGACAGTATCAGTATTCCTTTACCTTAATTCTGCAGGTGCAAAACAGAGAAAGGCGCTTGCTGCAAAAAGTAATGCTTTCCAGTGAAAATACATGCTGGAAGTGCCCTTAACTGGGAATCCAGCTGTTTGATGGTCTTGGTATGAGAACAAGAGAAGAGATTATAAAACTGGAGGAGGCTGGAAAGTAGTCTCCAATTGAAAAACTGTTCTGTCTGTTTCTTTTATGTTCCTCCTGATAGAACAGCACATTAGGGAATGAAAAAACGCATGAACAGGGAGATGTTTTTAATTGGAAAAATAAATTAAAGCAACAGAATTCAAATATGGGACTCCAAGACCTCTGAGTTGTTATAAATAACATATTCTGGCTGCCAGCCTGAGGTTTTCAAATTATCTAAACAAAGTCCTATGACTTTAATTAAAATGTAATAAGTTTATCAAAGGTTAAAGGATGTATTTACAAGAGGGATTCACTTTACTTACTGTAAAACCCTTTCCCTGGAGACAGTTTAGTCTCAACCTGTGAATGTGGTTTTGTGACCCAGATTGCTTGTGTGCTTTTCAAGCTGTAAGAGAAGCTGTCAGAGAAATGGTTACTTGAATAGGGTGCTGTAATTGTGCATTATAGGTACACCTGACTTCAGGTCTGTGGTCTTACCGGTTGGAAGTTAATGTCCACCTACTCACTGTTCCTTTTGTTTGAGAGAGGCTGTAAACTCTTTAGCATAAGAGAGATCTCCAGTGGCATGTCACATCAGCTGCTGTCAGGCCTGGGTCATTACAGTTACTGCAGTTAATCTGCAAGGAAATGTTCAACATGTATTCAGCATTATGTGACAAGAGATTCATTTTTAAAGAGTTTTTTAGTAGCTGGGATGTTTCCTTGGCTGGGTAATGCATCAGCATAATGGTAATATGGGTGTGATCGAAGGCTGAGTGATGATGTGTCTTAACCCAGTCCTTCGTTATGATGAAAATTGATTTGTTTCATCCTGGAAAAACCAGCTGAACTTTTTTTTTGTTTTGCATACTGCATGGATAGAATTGGGAGAAGGCCATGAATATTTACAAAAGTGCTGGAAAAGCACTATGGAACACAACTGAGAACAGTCTTTATCTCTGCCTGCCTGTCCTGAATCCTTTGGCTATCCCTGGAAGGCAGCTACCACTTGTGTAGGTCGCTGGGTGCTGTGCTGCAGCAGAGGCCTCATGTAACTAACACCTGCTCATTGTGGAGCTGGGTATCTGCTTTGGGTTTCTTTCAGGACTCGTTCCAGGTCCTGCAGGTGTCAGCTACTGAAGAGTAGAAGTTAACCTCTGGAGCTTGGGTTAACACTCCTCAACAGGAGCTTGTGGCAGCCCTTCAGTTTTAGGGGCCTGTGGAACAGAGTCTGGTGGCCGCAAAGCCCAACTACTGCTGGATATAGAGTTAATAGTGTTTTTCCTTTTCCTCTGATTTAGCACTGGACTTGTGGGGCTTTCTGGGGAATTGGGAATGTTGACAGACAGGTTGATGACTTGAGCAGTGCAGGAAAAATATGTTCTGCTTCACCACTGGCATCTCCCATTCATTGTGTTTGTGTGCCATGGATGCGTTGGAGAGGATAGATAATGGCAGAGGAAATAATCTGAAATGAAGACTGGCAAGCCTCAAAAGATTTAGTCATTTCCCAAAGTGAGTGAAGAGCTGTATTATCCCATTCTCAGGTATATTTTACAGCAGACCAATATATATGTAGACTTTAAGTTTTTTTCAGTGTCAAAGTAGTAAACCTTTAAATTGGGGTGATTACTTACATGAGGAGTCTCTGAATGTTTAGCCTGCATGGTTTGAAATGTATCCAGTTATTTGTTGCTGCAAATGTTTTTCACGGAAAATCTCATGTTGTTTCTTTCTATTTTCATTTGTTGGAGTGCTGATAGGGTCAGTTGGGCAGAAGGACGAGCACAAGAATTTGAGAGTACACCAGAGAGAGCAAATGTTTTGAGTTTTGTCCTTTTAGGATTATAAAACAATTATCTTGCTCCAGCCAGGCGGATTAACTGAGATCCAACCCAGAAATGAACTCTTCTGTTTGAAGTGGTTAGCTAACTGGAGCTTAGAACTGGAACGTAGGGTAATACTGGAGCTGAATTGAGAAATGGTAGTGTAATTTTAGTTAAATACTTTTATAAATGCACTGTCCCTTTGCCAAAGAGCAGATTAGAACACCTCTGAAGTGTTCAGAAGCTGACTTGAGATCTGAGCCTCCATATAGCAAATAATGCAGAGTCTTTCCTAATGATCTGCAATGTCCCAAGTGATGTGGGCTGTGAGAGGGCAACTGAGGCTGCTCAAGTCTATGAAACCAGCACAGAGCTTTATGAAGGCATTTAGTACTTGGGAAGTCTCTTTATTTTTGGCGTCAATTTAGAACAGCAATAATTCCTGAAAGGTAATTCTTCTTAGGAAGCCAGCCTTGTCAAAACCTTCCAGTTGACTGCAGGGAGGTGCAGGTGCATGACTGTGTTTATTACTGTGCAAACATGGCAGTCCTCATTATGGCACCACGTTGATGAGTAGCCTGACAACACTCTTAATTAAGGGCAGATGGTGGCGCCAGGAGCAGTGACGTTTGTTCCTGGGGTGTTGGGAGTTGGGGGCATGTGGGGTGCTCATGAGTAGAAGGTGTCCAGGCTTGGGAGCACCATGAGTGGGGCTGCCATGGGTCTGGCAGGCATCTTGCTGCAGCAGTGGAGGTGTCCTTTCACACTTCATGCACTCTGCAGAGCCACTTGGCATGTTTTCAGACTTTCCTGTGTGTGGAAGAGCCCTGTCCAGGCCCTCTGTGACATTTGGATGGTCCTGCAGCATGTAGGGAGAGACACGTGAGCTCTGTACTGAGTGTGGTGACAACTGAGTGTCTGGTTCTGTGCCGTGGCTGAGAGCTGTTTTACAAATATGCTGAATAGAGAGAGTGGCAAAGGCAGCCCAGCTTCATGCTTCAAGAGGTGAGGTGTTGCTGGGAGTTGAGGAAGTACTCCATTTCTATACAGTAAATGCTGAGTGAGCTGGGTGGGGTGTCTTGTGGTTTTGGTGGTTTTTTTTTGTATTTTAGGAAAAAAACCCCAAGATATTAGCCACTGCTTCTAGTTTAAATATTTTAATAATATAAGAACATTGCTGTGATCTGTATTACCAAAGTAGGAGCAGTTGGGTGAAAGATGGCAGTTACATCCTCGGCATAGGAGTAAGGTAACATGCTGCTTCCAGTCCTAGAAGTTGTTTTTGTATCTGAGACCAGTCAGTAATCAAAGAATCAGCAGAAGCTGCATTACCTAATTGGGCTGCAATTTTAGTGGCATTCCCTTCAGCAGGAATGAAAAGCGAAAGCAAATGACTAGCCCCATGACAACTAATGCAGCTATAAGGACTTCCCCAGCCCTCGCTGAATCTTTTTGTGTCATGCCAACCACTTACCTTAAACTCAACTGCAAGATGTGCCATGCAGCATCCCTGTCCTGGCCGCAGTGAAGTCTCATTGCAGTGCAAACTCTCCTTGACTTCAGCTGAGCCACAGTTTCACCTCCTCTCAGGTGCTGTGAGAAATGGGCTCCAAACGTGAGTGCTGTTGCTGGAGAGTGCTTTTCTGTCTGTCTGCCTGGCAGTTTCCATCAACATTTGATTTTAGCACCAATATAGTGGCTTGTTCAATATTTGCTGTATGTTTCACACACCTCCTCAGTCACGGCTAATTACTTATTATGGAGAGAGTGCGACGTTGTCTTTCAAACCACCAAAGCTAAAATGGGCAGTTGAAAAATATCCTAGGGAAAGGGAGCTGTAGGTTATCTGAGGAATCTGTGGCAAGAACTGAGGAACACAGGAATGAGGCGGCCCTCCATGGAGTCACAGCGACAGCGGCTAATGGGGAAGCGTGGCAGCTGCAGGGAGAGGCTTGCCCGGTGCGCGATAGCTCTCATGGGAGGGCTCGGGCAGGACCCGGGTGGCAAAGGCGGGGTGTGAACAAGCAAAGCCTGTGATCCTCAGCCTGCAGTTACCTTCAGTCACAAAAGGAAATTGGCTCTGGAATATGGATGAGATGATTTTATGGTTATACAGAAATCATGTAATGATGACATGAACCTCTTGATGAGATGATCCTGTGACAAGAATCACTGTAAAGTAATTAACTTCTCAGCACATGATTTTATTTGGAGGGGGAAAGAAACTGTTTAGTAGAAAGCTTGCTTGTGGATGGCTTCCTTTAAATGTAGTTTTTGTAGCAGTGCAGAAAGGAATTGGAATCAAAAGCCTGATTCTTCTTGCAGTTGTGGCACTTGTCTTCTTGTGCTAGGTAAGGATCAGGGGCTGAGATCAGTGTGAGGCAGAAAAGAGGAAAGCTGCATATCTTTTGTGAAGAAGGACTGTTTCTAAGCTGTAAGCTTACTGTGCCTTAGGTTCTGTAATGGCAAGTTGGGAAGATGCATGTGATACAGATGTTGGGCCAGGGATCACCAGAGCCCTGCATGATGCAGGAAGATCTAATAGAAGACAAGTTTCAGTGCTGCCATTTCTCACTCAACAAGCATCTCATGACGAACACCAGCAATAATCTTAGTTATTTCCCCACTCTCCATGACAAAATGGATATAACAAGAGCCATGTAACCACAGTTTTACCTGTTTGTTCTGGTAGAATTTTATGTTGGGGTTAATTTTGATGCAAGACCAGAACTGCTAGTTGTGCTTTGTACCATTATAATGATGCACATTTTTACCCTCTTGCTTTCTGGTGTCAGATCAGCTTCTTTGTTTACTACTTGTTTCATGGATACTTTAATATAGTTTTTTAATCTCATATCCATCCCACTGTAAGATCTTGTTTAATATGTGGGAGCTTTCCTTCTTTTTATATCTTGGAAGAACCCACTGAATTAATTTTCCCCTCTTATTTCTAGAATCTGTTTTTAATTGCTTGGTTTAATTGGTTTACTGGTATTTGGCATTTGAGATAAGCTCTGAACATTTGGTTCATCTGAGATGGGCTTTTGGTATGATGCTCTGTATGGTAAGAAATTAGTGTGCTGTGCTTACAGTTTTCTTGTTAAGAGTTTGCTTTATTCAGTGTTCTTATTTAAAACCTGATTCAAAGCTTGCTGAGGGTAAAGGATGTCTTTTAGTGATCCTGTGGGTTTAGTGTTGTTTTCCTTTTTATGTGGGTTTGTCTCTTTGTAGTGGATATTTGTATTCATCAAAAATAAACCTACTGCTACATATTTTATGCTCTGGCACTTGGATAGTGATCTGGATACATCACATCTAAGATCCAGTTGAGCTAATAATTGGTCATAATTTGTTGTCTTACAACTCTTGAAAATCCCATGCAAATAGCCCGAATTTCTACTTCTGTCTGAAGTCTATTTTCTGGGTTTCTTGCACTTTCAGGAGTGTTTGTTACATGGATGAGTAAACACTTCAGCCTTGTAGACATGCTGTTAGTATGGGCTTAGCTACTACTAGGGTTGTTACCAGAAACCAGTTGTATCTGTTTTGTCATTTGCAAAATGAAGTGAATAATACTGACCTTGTTTTTAAAGGTGTTTGAATTCACTGTCTCCAGATGGAAGATGCCATACAGCGGTAGTAGCACTCTGCAAAAGATGCATTTCTGAACTTCAAGTGGTCAATGTCATGTCATTTGGTCTAGTTCTTTACTTGAATCAGTAACAATGATTTTGTTTAGTTTTATGCCCAAGAAGTACTGCTAAAATTCAGTGAAACATTCACGTCTTTACTTGCATTTGTTTCATTGCTTCCTGTTGGTTAGAGGGCTTGAAAGTTGATTTGCCTTTCTCTTGAATGAAAGAATGGGAGATGGCTGACAGAGTTTTATTTAGATACATTTGTATTTTTAAATATAATTTGTAGTTGGAATAATTAAACTGGGAAGTAGAGCACATAGAGTCGTAGAATAGTTAGGGTTGGAAAGGACCTGAAGATCATCTAGTTCCACCCCCCCTGCCATGGGCAGGGACACCTCCCACTAAAGCATATCACCCAAGGCTATGTCCAACCTGGCCTTGAACACCGCCAGGGATGGAGCATTCCCAACTTCCCTGGGCAACCCATTCCAGTGCCTCACCACTCTTACATTAAGGAATTTCTTCCTCATATCCAATGAACCTTACCTCTGTGATTATACAGGAAAATCAATTAAATCGTTTGGGTGACAGGGTTTGAAAAGAACTTAAATCCTGAGCATGCCTTCGTGAGTCTTTTACCCAACATATACTAGTACTTGACACCTGGAGCTTAACAATAACTTTTGATTAAATACTTGGCAGTTACTGTTACATATTCAAAATTTAATAACCAAAGGTGTCCCTCAAACCCTGAGATTTTAATCTGTACTGTTTTCCTCTGTTGTGTGATTGTGAATTCCTAGACTAGGACAGAGGAGATGGAACAAAAAATCAAACTTTCCCTCAGGAAGATGATTTTTCTGAAATGGAACACTGGAAACGGAATGAATAATTCAGTTCAAGTTGCTCCAGACCTGATTGTATGTCAAATAGTGCATTCTATCTGTAAACACTATCAATAAAATCCCATCACATTGGTATTGACACATTTTTATTGGGAAGCATAGAGAAAATGGATTGAAAGAGAAATAAATAAGGATATTTTTTTTCTTTTTAAAATGAGTTTTTAATCCCTTTGTGAAGACAGACATAAAGACAAATGCTAGTGTCCTGTCTTAAAGTGAGAGACTATCTAATCATCAGTTTCTTTAAGAAGTTGGGATTGAGAAAACCTGCTGGACAAAGTTTTTGAAGCAGCTGGTAGTTTTGTATAGTAGACTCTATTAGGAGGCCTGACATTTACTGTTTCATAGAACCACAGACTGGTGTGGGTTGGAAAGGACCATAAAGCTCACCCTTGCCAAGGGCAGGGGCACCTTCCACTGGGCCAGGTTGCTGTGGTTTCCGTCCAACCTCGCCTTGAGCACCTCTTCCCTCCAGGGTGTTGACCATACCACACAGCTTGGTGAGGGTGCTCAATCTCACTGTTCGTGTCTCCAGCAAGGATGTTAAACAGAGAAAGACTGATGCAAAATATGTGGGAACCTTCCTCTCTCCTCTGATATTCCGTTACAGAAGTTGAGTGCTATTTGGAAGACATTGCTGAGAACAGCATGTTATTTTGTGTGACTTTTCCACACCCTTCAGTTTATTTAAAGGATCTGAGGATCCAGATGGATTGAATAGTTGCAAGAGAATGTCAGTTTTGAGGATCAGGTTTTGAATTGTAAAAACGTGGTTTGGTGATTCACCCTGGTGTTAGTAAGGGCTCCTGTGCAGTCGTTGTGGGGCCTTCTGAGAATGATTCATTTACTGTAAGATGAATCACACCCTAGAAACACTGATGCCTCTTAATGAAAAAAGTGAGTCTAGAGGATCAGCTCCACTGTAGGTGTCAACTTTGGAGACATCTAAAATTGGGTGCGATGAATTCAATACCTTGTGGCTACGTGGAAATTTATAGCTTCAGTGGGATGAGTGCCAGCCTGAGCAGGAGCAAAAAAGCTTGTTCTCGGGTTAATAGAGACCAGGGGCTGAGAAATGAGGTTCGTGCCATGCCTTAGCCACATGAATATTTAGACTGCAGCTATTTATTTCTTAATTGTACTACTAATAAAATAAATCTCTCCAGTTCCTGTCTAGCCCATTTAAGAAGGCATGTTCCTATTTTAGGGATCTAGTCATATTTTAGACCTAAAAATTTCAAAATGTCATGATTTGGTGTGTTGCTTTGTACTAACTGTTGGAATCTATTGTTCAAGTTTTTAGGCAGTTATTTCTCCTGATCACTCCCTGTTGGCTAATGTATTCTGATGTGACCAGGCACAAAGTTTATTTTCATGTTCTGCTAAATATTTCAGCTCTTTCCAAAATGCTTCTGGCATGGCAAATGTGTTTGTATGAAGTAGAGCTGCACCTCCACAAAAATGGAAATACTCTCCAAGTGTCAACTTTGGCTTGTTCAAGTTTTGTATAAGAAATCTTCACTGCAAGAGACTATTTCAAGTCACTTTTTTTTTTGTTTTTCCAGAGGGCGCATGGCCCAGTGCCTGAGGCAGTTAATCCTCACTTGTGCCCAGTCTGATGGCTTACATTGTGGGCCCTCTCCCTCCCTGACTGCTTTTGTCTTCTTGGTTAATCAGTTTGTCTTTCTGTGCTTCAGTTTGCACACATTTAAAATGAGGATATTTCTCCATTTTGCCAGAACATTATAAAGATGATCAAAATAATTTTGGATTCAATGTGTGGAAGGAAACTGTCTCCTTGTCCAGCAGAGCTTGGTTTCTAGAGACGTTCTTCTGTGCAGAGAAAGGTGCGTGTATGTGTATTTTCATGCAGATGCTTTAGATGGGCTTCCTTCCAGGAATCCACTGATCATTTTATAGATTTGCTGTTTCTGTGCATTGTGTTCATTATGCCACAGATGCCTATTTGGAATGCATCCTTGAAAAAAATGTTTCTGAGGTTTGTATAAGACTGCTTAGTAAATCCAAGTGTTGTCTAGATAAGGTGCAGATACAAAGCACAAGCATCATGAATCTGTGTCAACAGGTGTTTTGCTTCCTACGTGTAGCTAAATGAAAGGGTGGTTAGTGAATGTATTCTGAGCATGAACGGTTCAAGAAAGAAGGCTTATGGCTGTTTTACTCCAGGTTTATGGTTTAGCTTCTTTGAAAGACGTTGGCATAAAGTAGGGGCAAATCAAGCTTTCTCTTGGAAAGTGCATGCATTAAGCATTAATCTGAAAGTTTGAAGGTGGGAGTAGAGCTTCCATTAACCTGGAGCCCTGGGCCTTCTCATGCTGGAGGGGCTGTTCAGTCTGCAGTGGTTTTAGAGACTGTAGTTCCCCGGAGCCCTCTTTCTAAGCATTCCTGTTCTTGTGAAATGTACTGTGCATTTCTCTGTGTGGGTACCAAAGCCAAATGTGTTGGAAACTGGTCTCCAAGGAGCTCTAGATCAGCAATTCATAACCTGGAAGTCTCGTAGATGTAATTCAACTATTTATATGGCAAATACAAAGTATTGGCCAAGTATGAATCAAGCCATATAAAGTGACACATCTCAGGCCAGAAAAATCAAGCAAAGGAATGAGAATGATGTGGGAGCTTAATGTAGCTGTTAAAAAAGAAGGATCCTTTTGTGTATGCTCAGTAACAGTATTTTTTCAGCCTGAAAACCACCTCTTTTCTTACGAAAGAAAACCAGTAGAAGAAGGGGAGCAGAGCAAGGGTTTTTCCCCACTTCACAAGCACTAGTTGTAAGAGATTTTCACCTGTAAGTAGAAATTTTTCTCATTGCCCTTTGAGCTATATTATAAAATGCTTGTGCTTTGCGGGTTTTTCTAGGTGAGGGGAACCCCTGAATAGTCACCTCAGCAATCAGCAATACTTGGTAGCCCAAGTGGTGCGTATCTGTGGGTAACCCTGATGTCTGGGTGAAACCTATTCTCAACTACTGAGGTAGCAAGTGCCACCTTAACCATGTTGTGTGAATGTGGTGTCTTCAATACCTGTGAAGTCTCTCCTTCTCAGAAACCTGCTGTAGGAATGCTGCAGTGTTTCTGATGCTCTTGTGACTTTAGACATAACCCTGTGGCCAGGAGCTGTGGCCAGTTCCTGCTTTACTCCAGCTGCACACCGGTCATCTCTGCGGGCCACCAGCCGGCAATGCCCGTTGTGGTGAAGCTCTGCTCGCTGATACTTGAAAACGCTTGTTTTCATCTTTGTTAAATATTAAATTATAGTTCAAATTTATTAAATATAATAATTTCTTAACTCTCAGTCTCTAATTGAGAGTTAGTAATGCTGTCATGTCTCTTTGCTCAGATTAGTTCAGAAGCTTCTTCCATGTATTTCCAGTTTTGTTTTGTGTAGCTGTTTTCCCTTTGTGTGGCAGCTCTGGTTTTGCTGGAAAAGTCCCTTGGATTTTTTGTGTCACTCTCCCATTTTGTTAGGAGATACAGGGATCTGGTTTGTTATTTATTTACTTATTAATTTTTTTTACTTTTTCTTTATTAGAGAAGTGGTACATGGTGAACCATGTTCTTGTGATTCCTTTTTCTTTCTTTTTTGGCTGTTACAAATTCAGATGTGCTCTTTGACCTGTTCATTTCCCAAGAGTACAGATATAAGCTGTTGTGTATACTTGCTGGGGCTTTCCTGCTGCTGTTTAACAGTATAAAGTAATAAAGTAAGCAAGCTCCCATTGTTCACTAACCAAATAATGTCAACTAAAACATCTTTTTCCCTTGGAAAGCAAGCAGGATTGGTATACATGTCATGCCTTCTCTTGAATCCTAAGCCTGTTACTCCGTGGGCAGATCTATGGAGAAGAAGACCAACCAGTCTCTTAGACACATACGGAATAAGGCACAAATCAACCTTTAATTAATCCCTTTATTTAACATGAATCCCTGCTTCAGAAAAGGAATTAGAGTAGAACAGTAGAGGAATATGGGGAACTTGTGTGTTATGAACGGCACTTTCTGCAGAGCATCTGAGAGGAAGGTTGCTACACCCTTTTTCATATAGATTGAAAATCTTTGTTAAATCTTAAGAAAGGGCAGCATAAACCACTTTGGCCTGTCTCTGATGTGTTTTCCTTCCTTGCTGTTGTTGAACTGCCATATAGCAATGTCAGTTAGGGTTTGGGTTTTTTACTACGTAATCACAGGCAGATATATTGTAGAGTTCCTTTAGAAACTGTAACGAGGCCAGGTGAATAAAAATCAAATATTCCTCAGTAAGTCATGTTGTTGAAGCTGGTCAGCACTGGGATTTTATCTGTTAGCAGAAATGGAGTTCATGGAATATTGACGAGTCTTTTTACAAGATGAGAAATTTTCTGGTGAGAACATTATTAAGATAAGTCATGACTAAAGATGTACTATACATCCACAGAGAAATTCCTAGTATGAGAGTGCAATTCTGTGAGTAGTTTTCTCATGAAGAATGTCCGTTCTTTGTTCCTCATTCAGCATTTTGCAGCAATTTTGCATTTGAGTAAATCTTCAGTTCTGCATGTGGTATGGCAGTGAGGGTCTGTTTCCGCTTTACAGTGTTAATAGAGATACAGTGCATGCAAAATTCCTCTAATTCTCAAAACATGGTTTAAAAGAATGTTGTCTTGTTCTGCTGTGTGAACAGGTAAAGCAGCTCAGCATGGTAATTTTAGGCATAGTAAGAAGTGATTAACTAGCAGAGGCAGAAATTTCCCCTAGCTTTGAATGTATCATGTTGATGAAATGTGATGGATTATGGCTGATTATGATTATGATTAAATTAAGCAATAAGATCATGAGTACTAGAAGACATCTTTGGACTCCTGTACTCACTCTCAGCCTGGAATAGTCACGTAACTGTCTTGTTCTTGGTTTTTCTGTTGTTTAGTTTTTTTTTGTTTGTTTTGTTTTTTTTTTTTAAAGGAAATAGTATTTTTGCCTCTAACTTTTTACATTGCTTCCATTTGGTTTTGACAAATGGTTTCCTTCTTTTCTGGATAAGCAGAAGTGGCTGGAATATCTGACACTTTGTCCTTTGACTTTTGTGGAGCTTTCTTGAAGTTCTTGAACACTGGGAGGTTTTTCTAGGCCTTTGCAGATGTATGAATTGTAGAATAACATGGTGTGGTGGGTTTGACCCTGGCTGGACACCACCACCGAAGCTGCTCTATCTCTCCTCCTCAGCTGGACAGGGGAGAAAAAATGGAACGAAAGGCTCATGGTTTAAGATAAGGATAGGGGGAGATCACTCACCAGTTACTGCTATGGGCAAAAGAGAATCAACTTGAGGAAATCAGTTTCATTTATTACTAATCAAATCAGAGTAGGCTAATGAGAAATAAACCCAAACCTTAAAACACCTTCCCCAGACCCTCCCTTCCTCCCAGGCTCAACCTCCCTCCCAGATTCTTTGCTTCTTTACTCCAGCAGTGCTGGGGGACAGGGAATGAGGGTTATGGTCAGTTCGTCACATGGCTCTGCTGCTCTTTCCTTCTCATGCTGTTGCTGATGGGTTTGGCTTTGGACAATTGCAGGTCCCTCTTGGAGCTGGCTGGCATTGGCTCCATTGCTCACTGGGGAAGCTTCTGGCAGCTTCTTTCAGAGCCCACCCCTGTAGTTTCCCCCTTACCAAAACGTTGCCATGGAAACCCAATATATGTGGCAATTTAGAACACAAATTCAATGATTACACTTACTGAGCTTGGGCTGGAAATAGTAGGAGTGTAAAAGGAAAGATGATTGCAATGGGTTGGGTTGATTGACTTGTATTTTAATGTGGTGTTCATTTTCTGTGTTTGTTTTAAAACCATAGCTTTTAAAAAAGAAGAAAAATAATCTCACCCCTTTTAAATGTACAGATAATTTCACCCCTCTAAGCCGCAGGTCTTGACACATTCCCAGTCTTTTCCATTGGCTGTCCTGCTGGTGTGATTGCACAGCAATGCATACTCCTTGTGAGCTGGATAGCAGTGGAAATATATTTCAGTAATCCCTACTAAGCATGCTGCTTTTGTTCTGAAGCAGTAAGTTCATGGCTTCCACTGGTGTGACGTGGCAAAATGAGAACTCAGGGGAAGTAACTTTAGTCTGGAATTTTGGGTATTCTGATATGACTGTACCTCTGTTGCAGTGGTCTGAGTTCCTGAAAAAGGTGTTACGGAAATTTTATTACAGCTTTCCTAAAAATAAATAAAAAAATCCAAGCAAACTTTTTAAAAACTCCGGATACTTGTATTTGTGAATTTAAAAATTCTGTTACAGCAGTTTTTCATTAATTCATTTTGGAAACTTGATGTGTAGATTACTGCATTCATCTGCAAGTTTATGCAGTACACAGAGTTTGCTCATGGATCTCAAGTTACTTGTCACTGTTATTTCTTATTGCTGTTATTGCCAGTTCCTTGAGGAATAATCAGGAAAATGCCCCTGTATTGCTAATTACCAAACATGCATAGAATCACAGAACAGTTTGGAGCCCCCTGTCATGGGCAGGGACGCCTTCCACTAGACCAGGTTTCTCCAAGCCCCATCCAACCTGGCCTTGAACACTGCCAGGGATGGGGCAGCCACAGCTTCTCTGTGCAACCTGTGCCAGGGCCTCAGCACCCTCACAGGGAAAGAATTTTGGCCTAAGATCTCATCTCAGTCTCCCCTCTGTCAGGTTAAAGCCATTCCCCCTTGTCCTGTCCCTACAGGCCCTTTTCCAAAGCCTCTCTCCAGGCTTCCTGTAGCCCCTTTAGACACTGGAAGCTGCTCTAAGGTCTTCCTGGAGCCTTCTCTTCTCCAGGCTGAACAAGCCCAGCTCTCTCAGCCTGTCTCCAGAGCAGAGCTGCTCCAGCCCTCGCAGCATCTCTGTGGCTCTTGACTGCAGAGGTCTCATTCTGTAACAGACCTGTGCTGGTGACGTGGGCAAGCTGGATGTGCTGTAGTGTCGATACACTAGAGCACCCAGGCTGAGTGAATTCAGTAATAGCAGCAAACAGGAGAGGTGCATAAACCAAAAAGTCTGGGTGCAAATGTAGAGAGAAAAAGGGCGTGGGAGGAGAGGTGGAATAAAGGTCCCTTGTGAAGTTTAGTCCAAGTCCTAAACAGTCTGAAAATCCCAAAGGGTTGTTTTTCTGGTTGGATCTTAGAAAGGTGACTGCACCTTTTTTTTCAGAATGGATAAGTTTAATGTTTTTTTTTTTTCCTTTTTGCTTTTTAAGTTGCAATATCACTTCATAACTGTCAGTTATAAATACTGTTAAAAAAATAAGTGCAACATTTTTTTTGTTTTGGTACTACTTTCCATCTTTTACTGTTAACTGACTGTGACTGGGAACTCTTCAGAGGAAAAAGAGGATTGGAGTAATGGCAGTGTGTTTCCTCTACAGGATTTATGAACGTATCATTGATCCCCCAGAAACGAATTTGGCACCAGAAAGCAGTATGTGGCTTGGACAGAGAAACAGGAAGCATGGTTTCTTTAAGGTAAGCAGGTAGAAAATGGCACATGAAGGAATTAATAAATAATCCACAGGATGTTTCTATTTAGTTGTCTTAGGCTCCTGAAGTATGATTTTTATGAATTTTAGGAGAAACTGTGAACCTGGGATTTGAGACAGGTCCAGCACTTGAAGAAAAAGGAGAGAGAATCATAGTCACTGATGCAGTGCCCAGTATTTGGGGATTTTGTTTGGTTTCCTTCCTGGAGGTTTCACCTCCCTGTTGTGCTCTGCCTTGCCCCTCCTTGGGATGAACAAGACTGCCCAGGCAGAGCCAGAGTCTACTCTTGGCTTTTGTCTTTAAACCTTCAGGAAACAACAGCTTTGCTGTGCTCTGCTGCCAAGAGAGTGGCGGATTTAATCACTTTTGGAGGGCATTTTCTTCTTGATTTCACATGCAGAATACCCTCACCCTTCTGCTGTTTGCCTCTGTCAGCATTGACTTCTAGAACAGAGGTCTTCTGGCTTGCAACCCTTCTGGCTTTGGCAGATGCCAGCTATTGTATTCAGTGTATTTGCTTTGCTGCAAAGCAGTAGATTTTCATGTTCGTGGAGCACATTCCTTCCTTTCTTTTGTTTTTCTGGACTAAGTGTGTCATTGTGTTTCTTGATGGAGAGTGAATAGTGGGTTACTGAGTTTTGTTTATGAGCTTCTTTGTCCTTGGGAGCATCCCTTGCTTCCAGATAGCCTTGGCTTTCAGGCTGGCTGGCTGGTGGGACTTGTGCTGCTGCTACCTTCTAGCTGGAGAGCCTGTCTTTTTCCATCTACAAGGCTCCTCAAGTCATTATCGAGTAGGCCAGTATGGGCATGAGGAACTTTTCAGACAAAAAAGAGGATTCAGGTAATGGCAATGTTTTTTCAAAATGCAAAGAACAGAGAAATTAACTCCATCTCGAAAAGCTCTGTCTTGTATGTTTTCTTTCAGTCACTCCGTGCTTTTCTGGTGGAGGCTGAATTGCTGAACCAATGAATCAACAAAATCCACCAACATAACACACAACCTTCACCTGAAAATTCATTCTTTTAATTTGTGATCAAGCTATAGAAAAGTTTCTGATGTTTCTTCCTATTCTGGGTACCGAGCCACTGTGCCAGCATTGCTCAGTGAAAGAGCTGTGGTGTCTGATCTGCCTGGCCTCGGTACTGGCGTGGATTTGTTGCCAGGGTGATTTACCACCCACTCTATTTCCCTTTGGAGCTGTCAGTTCATGAGGCAATTTTCCAAGTTGCTGTTTGTCTGAGGAGCTCTCCTTGAAGCCCCCAGATTTCAACAGTAGGGACAGTTACTTTATGCAGAAGTTGTTTATAACACAGCAACTCACAGTTTTAATGGTGAAACCAAGGTAGAAGGTAGCCTATAGCCTTTTAGAGGATCTGAGAGTTGCTCTGAACCTGGAGCCCATTCCAGCCTCCAGCAACTGAGCTGTCACTGTGAGTGAAATCCACAGTATTATTTTTTTCTACAGCTGTTGTTTTTTTACCTCAGCTGCTCCCCATAATCCCACAGATGGTAAACATCTGTTTATAGCTCCATGGGGGAAAAAAAAGAAGTTCTATTGGATTTGCCCATCTAAAATTCTTACTTTCTGCAGTCAGCCCCTCACAACTCTGGGATTGTCTATGTTTATAAATTAATATTTATATGTGTTAACATTTTGGAACCAGCAGGGTAGCTAATGATATGCTAATGAGCTGACAGGTTTTATTGATCATAATGAAAGCCAACAAATGCCTTACTTTGCTTTCTGTGTGCTTGAATATTCTACTGACTTCAGCTTTTTCAGGGTAGAAATACAATTGGTTGTATTTTTTTTAGTCCTGTTTAAGAGTTTCACAAACCTTACTGGGGTTGTTTTTTTTTTTCCTGTTACTCAATGCGAAAACTGGGGATTTTGCCAGTTTGTCAAGAGTTCATGTGTTTTGCCATATTATTTACATGCTCAGCAGGACCCCGCCTTTCTTTCTCAGGGCAATTTTTTTCACTGGTTTAGCATATAAAAAACTAGATCTATTTTCCTTAATGTAAACAGAGATCTGCAGGGAAATTGGGGTGTTAAAGGAGAATTAGCATTTTTGCCGTTGTGTTGGAGCCATGACAATGTATGTAACAAAAAGCACTGGATACTGCTCTTGAGGGTTATCTTTGCTGTTCCAAAGATTTTCTTACTTTAGTTAATTAATTGTTGTGTCTCCCCATAAATGGATTTAAAGTACATTTTGGGCCATAATGTCACACCTGCTTTAAATCATAATTCCTCAGTATATCAGCAGAGGAAGGAGTGGATGTGATATTCATAAATCACTATGGCCACTTGCTGTCATTTTCCTTATTTATGCTTTTGTTCCACATCCTTCCACAAGTAGCCCAGCTCTGCCTGTGGCCTTGCTGGGGATGAAGTGCTTCGTGCTGTAACCAAGGGAATTGATTGAAGTCTTGCTCCTTACAACTAGCATCTCTTACTAGTTGTAATTTACCTGTTATGACTAAGGAGTTTGGATAATGATTTAGTTGTGGTGGGAGCAAACGCAGAGCAGGCTTCAGTCCATTTGCTTTGAATGGAATCCTTAATTAATTCCTTTGAAAAATACACACTGACTTCTTTGTGTGGCCTAAACCCAAGATTTGTTTTAGGGCTAAAGAATACCATTATAATCAGATTAGGAAACCAAAGTTCATGCAACTGAGGAATAGAGTGATAGGAGACATCCAGGGAGCCCTCACTCTGAGATGGATCCAACTGCTGTCAGGTAAGAATTATCCACAAAATTCATGTTATCCCTGGGGAGGACCTTTCTCCCTGAGAGCTGCTGTAGCAATGAACTTATTCATGCCTTGCTGACCAGATGATTCATGCCCAAAGACAGCGATTTTCATACCTGCTAGAGCTGGCTCTATTGATCCTGCTGCTGTGGCTGGGGATTGTAGAGTAGGTGCTGGCGAAGTATGTTTGTATTCTGACTGCACAGCATCGTATGTGTACTTGGGCCTCTGTAGTCATTTTGCTCTCAGGGTTCTACAGACTGAGGTGAAGTATGTTCAGTGCTAGAGGTGGCTGTTGAGGCTGCTTTGTGCAGAGGGCAGAGTGCTGATGTGGTGGTGATGATGTAGCACTGCCTAGGGACAGGGTTTGGGGCACGTCTGCTGGTGCCACCATACAGAGCCTTTCACCAGCCCTGGCCGATGCAGCTTGCACAGTGGTGTGGCAGCGTTGTGCCTGTGGGAGAAGTAGGTTTTTTAAAGAGCATGAAAGCCAGTGGAGGGAATGAAAATGCAGAAGTGGAGGGCTTGTGAAATATATGAGCCTTTCCATGGGATGTGGGAGGAGTCTGTAATAGAGACATGAGAAGTGCAATAAATAGGGATTTTGCATTACATCCTTATGGGATGGGCTTGGTATTTAGTGCTGCAGGCCTGAATTTAATCGCGTAGCTGGTAATCTGCCTGCACAGATGAAGGCTCTTCAAGCTTGTGAGTCCTGACGCTGAGCTGCAGCTTTGGTTGTAATTGGCCAAATATTTTAATGATAACATAAAAGTGATGTCTGCTCAGGTAGGAAAAAATAGGAAGATTTTGACCACTGATATCTCCCTGTCAAGGCCAAATCCTGATGGATTTGAATCCTTCATAGAATGTGGACTGAAGACCTTCACCCTGTTCCAAAGTGAACCAGGGGCCTGGGCTTCCCCTGGGTAAATTTACCTGCCTAATTCTCCTGGCTGTGATCGTAGACAGCTCTCAGCAACCCAGACTTAATGCTGAAGGAGGAACAGTTCAAGTTTGTTCGTATGTGTTACAATAATTATGACTGTAGTAAGTGTTTGCTTATAATGAAGTCTTGCTATTAGAAAAATGCATCAGCAGAATTTGTGCTCTTTGGAGGTTCACTTCTGTATTTGATTGTATTAATCCTGTTTCAGAGGGCTTATAGACTTAGAAGGCATCTGTATTGTGAATTGAAGTTCATTTATTTTTCCATGGTAACGTGCTTTCATGTAGCCAGAAATTAAGGGACAAAAAATAGTTGTGTTTCTTCTTCAGGTGATATTTAAACGCAAATCTGTCAAAAAGAGAGTTGAGTGGTGAGGCTCAGAGGCAACAAACATATTTGAGGTTCAACAGGCACTGCTGAAAATTAGACTGAGGAAAACATTTATTTCTGGATGATGTAGCTGAGTGATATGGTCTGGTGAACTTTGTCATCTCATTTACTCTTGGTTGAGCTTTTCACTCGAGAGGCTTCACCATGGAACTATATTTATATGTCTTACCTTCCAAGTCCTAGGTGATGGCCGCTGGCAGAAAGGGTGTGAAATGGCTTTCAGTGTGTCCTATTGCCACTGATACTATCACTTGTCATTATTACGATGGTTTCATTATTCTCGTAGATGAAAAGGTTAATAAATGTATATACTTCTGCAAGAAAGACAATGTGATCTGATTATATCTGTTAATATTTTCAGATAGTACTTTATCTTGAAACAGTAAGCAGGAAGGAGTGCTTGCTGATTACCTTCTGCTCCTTTAGCAAGTGAGCATGCCAGTGTTGAATGTTACTGTACTTGCCAGGCTTCGAGGGCTGTATGAGCCTGCATTTTATTTATGGATGGAATTTTGAACAGATGATTATGTCCTCAGTGTGCAAAATTTGCTCTATTGCAATTTAACTGGAAACTAGAAGATACTCTTACAAAGCACTAATTTAATAACTGCCACGATGATGAATTTCCTTTCAAATTAAAGAAATTCTTCTGTGTCTGGGAAGAGATAGAGCTGTGTCACAGCATCTGATTAACAAAGCGAGTGCAAGTAGTGGCACTGGAAGTCCCTTCTTTTCCCTTGCTCCTCTCCCTTAGTGACCATGACATTATTAAAGCTACTGGGTCATGTGGATGCGCGGTCAGACATGGAGCAAGAGCTTTGTACTGAACTTAACAGAGCAAACACAAGCCTCAGCATTTTCAAGGCTATTTTGAAGGACAAGGGTTCTTCAGGACCCAGGTATGTAGGGACACTGGGCAGCCCTTGGTGTCTGCTGCTTTCATCAAGAATTTCCTTGGAAGTCAGGGACAAAAGAGGATGCAGCTGTATTGAGCTTTCTGATCCTTCCTTGAAAGCTGCTCATTGAAAAGGACCTGGTGGTCCTTATTGATGGAGCTGAATGTGATTCACCTCGTGCCCAGGCAGCCAAGAAGCAAACAGCATCCTGGCCTGTAGCAGCAATAGTGTGGCCAGCGGGACCAGGGCAGTGATTGTCCTTCTATACTGGGCACTGATGAGGCCATACCTTGAATTCTGAGTTCAGTTCTGGGGCCTGCTCTACAGGAGAGACGTTGAGGTGCTGGAGCAGGTCCAGAGAAGGGCAGTGGAGCTGGTGAAGGGCCTGGAGCACAAGTGTGTTGAGGAACAGCTGAGGGACCTGGGGGAGTTTAGTCTGGAGAAGAGGAGGCTCAGGGGTAACCTATCACCCTGTACAACTACCTGAAAGGAGGTTGTAGTGAGGTGGGGGTTGGTCTCTTTTCCCAAGTAACAAGTAGGACAAGAAGAAATGGCCTCAAGCTGCTTCAGGGGAGGTTTAAACTGGATGTTAGGAGCAATTCCTTCACAGAGAGGGTGGTCAGAGATTGGAACAGGCTGCCCAGGACAGTGGTGGAGTCATTGTCCCTGGAAGCATTCACAAATCATGTAGACAAGGCCCTTAGTGATGTGGTTTACTGGTGGCGTTGGCAGTGCTGGGGGATGGTTGGACTTTTACAACCTGGTTAATTCTCTTGATTCCTCCCTCCTCTCCTGCCTGGTTCAGTTTCAGGCCTCATACAACCTGCAGTAGCTGGCTTTGAACTTGGAGGCCTGATTTTTGCTAGCCCTGCCTAGGGCTTCTTTCCATCTGCCTGGGTTAGAGAAAAGATTTAATTCTGACTGATGGCATGGTTACATGAGCTGCCTGTTGAGCTACAAAGCTAGTAGGCTAAACAAATCATCTCAAGTGTAGACTCTTACTTACCCCTTGCACTATATCCTTATATTTTCACAGTATTTGTTTTCACAGTCTTATTTCCCTAAATAGTTGAGGAGTATTGCTATGTTTTCCTCTTGTCTTTTGGAGAAGTGTGTCATAGGCTTGAATAATGCATATTATTTCCCTGCTTTCTTATCAGTCTCACCCCATTTTAAGACATTTAAGCTGCTTATATTTGGTGATTGCAAAAGACAAGGCAGTATTACTTCTGTGTTTTATGAAAATTAATATCCAAGCACACAGGAAAATGGGAGGAGTTGTTATATTTTGTCCATCTTCAGTTATTTTCCTCGTGAGAAGAATGAGTTGATCAGGTTTTTTGTTTCCATTAAAGAAATGATTTGTGCAACAGCTTGTACAGATCTAGGTGGTGAATGCTTGTAATCTGTATTACCAGTTTTCTCTTCTTTTTCAAAGGGTGTTATTCAAGATGTGAAAGTCATCTTTATACCTAATGGCTATATAATGCAGTGTCCCAATCTGAATCGCAGTAAGTAGCAATTTCTTTATTCTCTCTGTTTCAGACTTTTCATACAAATTCCTTCTTTGTTTTAAAAAGAATAGTTTCAGGCTTGTCATTTTTGCATGTGCTGGCTTCCAGAAGGCAAATATTCTGTGTAAACAGATTGCATTTTATGTTCAGATAAGTCTGATGTACTCTTGGTTATTTATGGGTTATTGTGTTTTTCCTTCTCTTCCTTTCTGTTTCCTTTTACTCTTACTTTATTGAGCATGCCCGACCTGCAGCGATTTTTTAAGTCTGGTGCAAGGAATCATGGATTTGCAAGAACTCCTGGCAAAAATGACTGCAAAAGTAGGTACCTGAGCTTCTTTGTTGATCACCCATTTCATTCTGTGCCAAGACCAACATGAAAGGATTTATTCTTTTTGCAGTTATTCTGTATTTTCATGGTAGAGCCTCTTTTTCCCCTCCTTCTGCCAGTAGCCATATCTTCAATGGACTTACAGATACAGCTTCAGGAATGTCACTTAAGCCTTATACATTTTCTATTGTCTGTCCTATTTGTAGGATCGTAACAAAATGCCCAGAGTCTGATTTGTTTGTAAGGAGCCTTAGCATGATTTCCCTTTTCACGCTGAGGGATAAATGCAGAAGCAAAGGAGTGAAATCCCTACACAATTCCCTCACCATATGATGCTGTCGGAGGGTGTTTATTTGCTTGTGGCAAATACACAAGCAAAATAGCCCTATGAAGTCTATGGCAGATAGCCCTATGAAATCTTCAGGACTGGCGTAGTCTCCTTCCTTGGAATTGCAGTGGGGGCCCAAAATGGAAATGCCTGTGAAGCTGCTGGCTCTGTGACCTTGGCATCACCTTTGGTCGATGGTTTTTACCAGTGTTCAAGTTAACCCAGCTCCAGCTGGTGGTTTATGCTTGCTGGTGGTTTTTATTACTTGTAGTTAATTTGTTCTTTATTTTATTTTTTGATTGTAAATAGCATGAATGGGAAACTGTAGTGTTTAGTGGGTTTAATTTTTTTTTTGATTTTGGAGATTTTCCTTAGGCTCTGCTCCTGCAACTCAGAGTCAACCTCTGTGCTAGCCAGGGCCCTTCAGCTAAGGCTGTGGGAAGTTTTGGGGTAGGAAGCTGTGTTTTAGAGGTGACTGAGCCCCTGATGGGTGTTAAAGGGAAGTCTGTGAACAATTCTTCAGGTTAATGTTGGTGAGCCATCTGGTAAAGGGTAATGAATTGTCGCATATTGCATGAATAGCACTTACGCATTAATTACTTACAGATTTCAGTGCAACTACAGCAAGCCTGTGTACATACCAAACAGGGATTTCAAAACCAGGATTGCATAACAGTGCTACTAGAGTAAAAGCATTATGCTTTTACTGTGCTGCCTTTAAGTGTTCTTTCCCTTCCTAATAAGAAAGGGAAAACTTTGTTTGTAGAGAGTGTGCACATTATCCTAACAACACACTTAACTCCCTGGCACGCTCCGGACAGGCTGACTCCAAATGTGAGATGTGAAGCTTTTAGTTAAGTTTGCTGCTGGTACTGTGGAAGAGAGGCAATTATTTTGAGCCCTGTTGGTGGTATGAGCAAGTTCCAATTATGCACTGTACTGTGTAACTTGCTTTCCCTGCGCCTGATTATATTTTTGCTTGCTAGTACTTTACAAGGGGAAGCAAGTAACACAGTATTTGTACTACAAAGACTCTGTACTTCCATAAAGTGGTGTTGGGACAATCCTTCATTGCGAGTTCTTTTCCACTTACAGCAGTCCACTACTCTTTCATTGCGGTTGTTTCAGAATTAGTATTGTCCAGGAAAAGTACATGTAGCGGGAAATTGAGTTACTTTGGTAGGCAAATGCAAGTGAAAAATGGAGGGGCATGAGGGAAGTGTGAAGGTTTGTGTCTGCTTTGTCAGTTCTAACCCCAAATGGTACTAATATAGATATAGGTGTATTATATGGGAGTGATGTATGGGAAAGCAAGGAACATTGGCAACATTTGGAAGGATATTTCAGCTAGATTGAAAGAATTCACCATTTTATTGAGCTCAATAGAAGCTTTTCAATTAAGGCTTGAAGTCTAGAAGCAAAGAGAATGTTTCTGGTCACTCAAGTAGAGCAGGTAACAGCTAAATGTTGTTTCTGAACAGGTTCTGTGGGCTGTGACACGTTCATTAACCTCTCTGTGTCAGAGGGTTTCTTGGTGTATGCCTTCTTCTGGTGTTCTGCTTGATGGATATGCTGTGTTTAAAGATATTTCTTAGATGAGGAGGTAAATGGTTTTCAAGTAGGTAAAACTTATCAAGATAATGTAAATGACAAAAAAAGTAAAAAAATTGAAAATATTTATTTTGTTAGGGTTTTCTTCTATTTCTAGGGAATAATTTCTAGGACAAGCGTCGCTTTCAAATCTGAAATTCTGAAGTCCTTTCTAAAATTTGTACACTTATGCTGGAATGTTCATTTAAGAAAATGAAGTACAAGATGCCTAAATAGTGTAAGACAAATCAAACATCTCTACCGAAACTGAATCTTTTTTATATTCTGTAAATGCAGTGACCTGAAAAGGTTTCTAGTGGAAACAAGCAGCTCAGTAAGAGGATAGTTTAGCCTCTAAAATGCAAAAAGCAGTTTTGAAGTCCCCGGATGATGCTGAGTTTGGGTTTGCTGAGGATCAATCCCCTGTTATCTCAGAGTAAGAACTTAAGAAATAAAAAGCTTTTATTCAGGGCTTTCTTTCATAAGGACTGCAGAGAAATATATTTTCTTTTTCTTTCCCCTAAATAAGTTGCTGTTTGATTGGCAGGAATGAAAAAGGACTTGTTAGAATACTTTCATTTAAAGTGGATGGATTTTTAGAGGATGGAAATTTATGAAATTCAGGTGTATGGCATTATGTAAAAAATGGCACTGTATGTGCCTTGTTTAATAAAATTTGCTACTATTTAAATGTATCAACCTATAATGTAGGATAATAGCATCATACTTATAGCAGGATAGAGTATGCATGCATCTTATCTTCTGTCAGACTTAGGTAGCCTTGCTATTTAATGACTTACAAGAAAAATGTGAAGGTAAAAAAATCAAGACCTTGAAAAACTCTTACCCAGCTGGCACCAGGGTAATTTTTAGAGCAGTGGCAGTTCTGGGGCATGGAGATCACACATAATTACTTTAAAGTATTAAGTCTGTATTTATATATTTATTATTTTTAGCACTAGTAAGTAAGAAAGTAATTTTGCAGTTATTCTGCATTTTCTTATCCCTTTCTTTGAGGGATAAGAGATGATGGCACTGGGAACAAGGTGTGCATAGATGGGGGTGTTCCTCTTTGGAGGATGGTGAGGTGTTACCTTTATGAAGGGGAGGTCTGTGATAGGACTTACGAGAGGGTGGTTCAGAAAGCTTTGTTCTTTTCTGCTCCAACAGGAATGAGAGTTGTCCCCTCTCAGTATTGCATAGTATCTCATCAGTAAACAAAGAAATTGCTAGTGTTCGGTTGTAACACTTGGAAAAGTTCATAGAATCCCAGACTGGTTTGGATTGGGAAGGACCTTAAAGTTCATCCAGTTCCCACCCCCTGCCATGGGCAGGGGTAGGGACACCTTCAACTAGATCAGGTTGCTCCAAGCCCTGTCCAACCTGTCCTTGAACACTGCGAGGGATGGGGCAGCCACAGCTTCTCCAGGCAACCTTTGCCAGGGCCTCACCACCCTCACAGTGAAGAACTTCTCAATATCTAATCTAAATCTCCCCTCTTCAGTTTAAAGCCATTTCCCTTTGTCCTTTATATGCCCTTGTAAAATATCCCTCTCCAGATTTCTTGTGGCCCCTTCAGGTATTGGAAGGCTGCAGTGAGATGCATCAGTTTGAGCTTCTTCATACACATTTTAATAGTTGACATTGAGGAGGTGATGGGAACAGCCCACGATTGTGGTTTGTGTACTTCTGGTGGTGTTTGGGCATTCCTGAGGGCATCTCAGTGAGGTTTGTTAAGGCAGAAAAAACAGTTACATGAGTCATAAACGGGTGTCAGGTAGCACCCGTTTATGGATAACTCCATCCAAATCCAAGGAGTAGGGTTAATTGATACCTGCTGGCATTCTGGTTCAGTGTTTAGAAGATTGCATTCAGACATGGTTTGGCTAAAAGTAAATAAACTGCTTTCTCATATTTGCTTTTCTAAATCATGTGCTTGGACTGCAGAAGTCTCATCAAGTTTCTTTCATTTATAGTTAAATTATGCAGAAACAAGACTGAGTCAATTGGAAGACTGTCATTGTGAGAAGACTTGTCAAGTAAATGGATTGATCTATAGAGACAAAGACTCATGGGTTGAAGATGATCACTGCAGGAATTGCACATGCGAAGTAAGAATTCCTAATGAATTGAAGGAGTAGGACCTAATTAAAACATGGAAATGGTCTTTGAATACATAATGGTAACTGAGAATTATTCTGGTTTTAGTATGCATCCAGAGACAGTGTGAACAATAGGGAGAGAAATGGTGAAATAAATCAACAAAAACCTGACACCGCCCATGTGGCAGCTTCAGAAATAAAATCTGCTTTCCCCTGACAGCGCTTTCATATTTGCTGTCATTATATCTGGGAGGACTTTCTGGTTCTGGGGTGAAAGCCTGGCTTTGTCTGTGTTTGGTTTGGAATTGTTTTCACTGCAGTGTTTTTTTTCTGAAAGGAAGCATTATCGTAATAGTATTCCTAGCTGCTTAGTTGCACCTTGCATGGTAACAACTTCCAGATTCTGTTTTTGGTGTTGATCACTGAAAACCTGAGGAACAGAAGAGAATTAATATGTAAATCTTGTCTTGTTGAAATGATTTGATAAATATCTGAAGAGAGTCTGTGTTTGCTCAGGGAAATAGAAAACTGGTTGTTAAAAATCTCCGAGATGATTGGCACAGCCTGCAGAAAGTGGTGCTAATGTTCTTGTCAAGATGGGCTTATGTTTTCCACTTAAAGTGCTTTGCTCAGGGCAAGTGGAGTAAAACTAGTAATAGTATCAAAGTGGGGTGGTTCACCTTCAGATGCATTTTGTTTCAACTATGTAGCTGGATAGGTTGCACTCCTTACTGGAGGCTGAGTCTGTATTCCCCAAAGGCTCTTTTCATTTCATAGTTTTTGGTCTGTTATGTTTTGTATAAAATGCTCGCTAATTGCAACTGTTGTATTTGATATTTGTCTTAAACCCCTTTGCTTAGAGTGGAGCTGTGGAGTGCCGCAGGATGTCCTGTCCCCCGCTGGATTGTCCTCCTGATGCTCTCCCAGTGCATGTGGAAAGCCAGTGCTGCAAAGTGTGCAAGGGTAAGTACATCGCACAGACCCTTGAGTTTCTATTTAAGCAGTGAAACTTGTCCTGAAAGCAGGCACATTTTATAATGACTTTCGCAGGTCTTGGTAATTCAGGTACCACGAGTCACAGTGGAAAACTTGATTTAAGAAAGAAATAAATAATTGCTATGAAATGAAGAAGCATTTCAAATTTCTGAGATTGTCATTTTGTTTATTGTCAGTGTAAAGTTATTAATCTGTTTGTTTGGGGCTGCAAAGCCTTTTACTTGGCTTCAGCTTGTATCTCTTGCTGATGTCGTGGAGCATCAAGCCTATGGTCTGAACTTCCTGTAGCGATGACTAGTAAACTGAGCTGTTATCTTTGTGCCTTTCTTTTATTTTGGGTTGGAAGGTTGTTGTCTAAAATAAATAATAACTTGGCACCCTGGGTTAGTATCATTGGGTGGAGTGTTAATTTGCTGTGTTGAGCTTCAGAATAAATTCATGAGGAGAAAGAAAAAATGTAAGTAGATTTTGAGATCAGTGTTATTGCCAGCTTTCAGTCCCTTCTCCTGGAAACGGAAGCTCTAAGTAATGTTCTGGAAGGAATATTCAGTATATGTTGCCTTAGCAGTAGTTCATGGGGCAAAGACAATTTATCTATGGAAATTTCAGCTGAATACCGATGCCAGTCTTACCGTAAGCACAAATAATGTATGTGTTTGTGTGTGCATGCACATCTATATGTATTCCCCTCCCCCCCTGGATCTTGGAAAGTAGTAAACTTCATGCATGAGTGCTTTAATAATTCATTAAGATAGGGATGTTGAATTATTTTAAGATTTATTAGAAAAATAGTAACACTTTTATTTTAGCATTCTGTTACCCTTTTTCAGTCACTGAATTCATTAGTCCCATACACAAATGTCCTTTAGCTGTGATCTTGCACTTGCCATTGTTTACTCATGTAATGTCCTTTGTTTCAGCTGTCTGTGTGTTACCATGAGTGTTTTGCTTACTAAAAGGTGTTTATGAGCAGAGTGCTGGGATGGTGAAGTGGCCCTGCTGGCCTGTAGGTTTTGTCTCAGAATATTTGTATTTGTAATGCTGAGAATCTAGAAAGTTCTTTCATGAATCTGGATGCTTCTCTTGCCACTCCTTTGCTGACATGCATGCATGCACGCACAGCAGTCAAAATCTGATACCAAGGAGTCATAAGGCACAAATGTGTATATTCAGCGTATATCCCTGTGAGTAAACTGTGTTCCTGTGATTTGTAATGGGAAGACGAACAATCAAACTTGCCTTTTGTCAGTGATTGGCACAAACTTGACTTGTTATTCTGACGACAACTCAGCATGTCAGTCAATGGGAAGGGATGTATGGGAGTTGATTGAAATTGATTGTTAAATGCCAGCTCCTTGACAGAATGATGTGCTGAGGCCGGAGTCAGTCACTTTTCAGTAGCTGGTAGTAATTGCTGAAGCTTTCTGAAGAGCTGCACTGCAGGTGTTAATTTCTCTGTGCTTTTCCTGTTTAGCTCTGATAGAATCATCAGTTGTAATTTGCTGTCTCTAGGGATTAGTGAATGTCTGGATTCTTGAACAGGTTCCCATCTTAGTTGAGGGTTAACGAACAGAGTAGCTCTAATATATGACATGTTAAGAGTTTAAAAAATGAGGTTTTGATCCCTGCTATCTTGTGTAGCCTTTCAACTAATATTTCACAAAAGACTATAATTTTGTTTGAAATCTCATCATTTTCTGAGTTGTGCATTAACTTGCTGTCTGGTGCATCCATTCTTTTGTTAAAAGCAGTGACGTTAGGAGAGTAAGCAGGAAGAAAAAGGAAAATTCTCTTACTCATCTTTTCCCCAAAATAGTTACTGAGGTTTCTAATTTAAACAAAGCTTCCTGATCTGAAGTTTTCCTGATAGGTGAGATCACAACAAGTCAGGCATAAAAACTAGGGCAGCTTCAGAAAAATGAGGAAAATGAGGATGCCAAAAGGAAAAAGCCTGTTTTTTAAATACGTTAATGATGAAAACTGAGTTGATGATGAAAACTCTGTTCTCCTGAAAACCTTGTCCTCTAGTGTTTTGGGTTTTTTTTACCTTTTCTTAAAGCAGTAAGGATTTTCAAGAGTGTAAGTTGAGACTAAAAGTAAGTCCTTAGAAGCAAATTTGTGTCTGAAGGTTTCTGAAGACTGATCTAGCAGTCCTTTATGTTTAAAATTTGGGAATCAAACTGGCTGTGACAGTAAGATACTTTTTGGTATCACCCATAATGGGGACACACATGCACCTGTAAGTGCTTGGTTCTCTTCCCTTGGTGTTTAGGAAAGAAACTGAGGTGAAAGAGTTATTAGGTGATCTGGGACTGTTTTGGATAACTGTGTGCTTTCAATACTTCCACTTTCACTGTGCCTGTGCCTTGTCTTGGGACACTTTTAAAGCTTTGTTGAATTCCAAGGATGACCCATGCCTGAGAGTGTTCAAAGCCAGGTTGGATGGGGCTTGGAGCAGCCTGGTCTCAATTTGGTCTAGTGAAAGCTGCCCATGGCGTGGGGTTGGAACTGGATAAGCTTTCAGGTCTCTTTTGACTTTGTCACCATTCTGTGATTGTGATTTGTTTTCAAGTTTATTTATTTTTAATCTCCCTTCTTTTTCTCTCCAATTACAGCCACATGTGTCTATGGAGGCAAGGTACTGGCAGAAGGTCAACGAGTGTTAACCAAGAGCTGCAGGGAATGTCGAGTAAGTTTTGGTTCTGTATACTTTTCCTAATTTTAAATGTGTATGCACTGTTCAGAAGTGACAATGATAAGTTAGTGCATTTCTTCAGTCTTCCTTCCTGCAAATGTGACATCTGTTGTCTTGAAAAGGTGACCTTGAAGTCAGTGAAAGCCACAAATGCAATGACAAAGCAAGGATATGACCCTTGCATGGTAATAAAAACATGGGTAAGATGACTTGGAAAGATGTTTTCTCTTTGATCGCCACTTTCATGAACCTTAGAAAAAGGCAGCAGCATCTTGAAGCAGTTACTAATTTTCAGCATAATTGCTAAAATTTGAAGCAACCTGGCTTATGTTATTTGAGTTACTCTAAATTTCCTCTATGATTTAAACTGTATGTAGCTCTGCTAATAATAGAGGTAAATTGCTAAGTGTGGGACTCCACTGGGGCTTGCCTTGACAAGTTCATAACACAGTCAGTATTTAGAACCCAAGTAAGTGGAGGCTGTATTAGATAGGAACATTCAGGGAGTGTTAGTGAATATCAGAGCACTGGCAAAGATTACAATGACCTGCTTATTGTCGTGTTTGTAGCTGAGTGTACAGAGTAGCAATTTGATGTTTGCTAATGGAAATGGACAATAACTGGTTGCAGATGTGAAAGCAGCTTGTTATGCAGGAAAAGTTTTCTGCTGTTAGTGTTCTGCTGTATAGGGGTGCCTAACATTGTATATACAAATATGTGGGCAAGGTCATTGCCTTGAAGAGAGACTAAGATGCCTGTTACTTATAATATGACATAGAGTTTGTCAGGAAATGTGCCTATATGAAATAAGATGAGGCAGATTTTCACATTAAAGTGAAAGTAGAGTGATCTGAATGTCATCTGTGGAACTTCTCTGTGCTCTAAATGAAAGTGTTATATTTGTCGTTGTGAGTATGCTAATGAATTCATGAATACTCACCATAAAATATCCGTCATATTAGAAAGTACTAAAGTAGCAGTGAAATAACTTATGCATTTTGCTTAACAAGGAAATTGATATGGCAACGCTAATTGCAGCAATGTTGCTGTTTTTATTAGTTACATCTTAATGGAGACTGTTGGTAAGTATGTGAAACAGCACCTGTGGATGCGATACCATGAAAAACATGAGTCCATGCCTCAAAAACAGAAAAGGAAAAAAAACCAACCTGGTCTTTTCAGAGCTGTGTTCAAAGAAGGCATTAAACCTCACGGGCAAAGCTTGTTGTTACTCAGAGTTTTTAGGTGGGTGCTGTCACAGAACCCTTAAATTAAGATCAAATGAAATTTGTTAATTAAACTTGGTTAAAGCTCCATCAGCATCAGCTACAGATTTGGGATGTCACATCTGTTTGTCACTACCCTACTGATTCAAGAATCAATTCTTCAAGTTTATGGCCAGTGGTCCCAACTGCACAATCACTCACCTCATAAAGGGAGGGCTCTGAACCTCGAGGAGTTTCCTCAGGCAGTGTCTCGACCCAAAGGGAGAGTCCCTGACTGCAGACCTGATGCTCCGAGGAGGACCAGCTCAAAGTGGCTCTCCAGTGGGGCTTCACTTTTGCCCTGGTCAGATCTGATCTCTGGTCAGATGTGTTCTTGTAAATCCACCTTGGCTAACAATCCCTATTTCCTCGCCAATATAGGGTACGCATCAACTGTCAATTTATTGGTGTTCATAGAGATGACTTAAAAGTCTCAGGGAGTAGCAGTTGTGTTTGTAAAGGAGGATGTATTTGTAGGTGGGTTAATATCAAAAAGTCAAGTTCAAATTTCACATTTCAGTCTTTATTTGTAGATAGATATGTTATTATTTGCACAGGTCCTGATCCAAGCTTAAGAGGCTTTTAACTTTTATATTTTTTCCATCTAACAAAAATACCATTAATGGTATTGATGGATCCAGATAGAGCCAAGATTTTCTTTATCAGACTGTGAGCAGTTCTATTTTTTTTTAGTTTCTAAAAACAAATCAGGACTAAAAATGTATTAATGAAGCACATCCTCTTACCATAAGTACAGATATTACTGATGGACAGCCATTCCCAGCTGGTCAGGGCTCCACTGGCTTTCAGGAATCTGGACTAAAAAGTTTTTCCTAATAAAGATATGGAAAAATGTGGTTTCCAGAGTGACAGCTGAAGACACTACTTCGAACGTTCTTCTGAAAGGCTGATCAATAACAGCTACATCAAGGAGTGTGTGTGTGTGAGGGGAACCCCAAACAATAACAAAAGTTCCCAAATATTATCTGAAATCTTGCTATCGTTTTCCAGAGCTCATCTGAGCTGAGCTGTTTGGATTTACACTGTGTGCTTCTAATTAGGCTAATAGCAAATTCTTTTTAATGTACTTACCTGTGTAATGACAAGAAATGGAATTGCCTTGTTGTAAACATTTGACTCCAGATCGCATCCTTTGCGGGCTGGATGTCGCGGTTGGAGCTTGACCTATTTGTTTCAGAAGAATGTCTTTTTGACATTTATTTCTGTCCAGGTTCTATGATTATGGAAATGAACATGTATAAAAAGTTAGGGATTTTTCTAAGGCTGCCTGAAGCAATAATGCTGAAGTGTGAACTCTTCATACTTATCTCAGTGGATAAAATCTGAAATCTAAGGATGGTAATTCTTATAATTGGATCTGTACTAGCTTAGAACAAATTTATTTGAATCCAAAGAATACGCAACATGGAAACATTTTAATCTAATTCTAATTTAAAGCTTAATTATACAAATATGTTTGATTTGCTTTCCCAAGACTCAAGTTCTGCAGAAAATATGAAACTTGGGGAAGGAAAATCTTCCTGTCATTAAATGAAGGGAATTCACAATTTGTCTGTGGTTTTTTTTTTTAATTATTTTATTCATCTCCTTATGATTCACTAAACAAGGTGTGAGCTTGGATTTAATTTATCTCATCCTGATCACTGATTTGACTTTCGTATGATCTCTTGCCATCTTTCTGGCCAGACCTGTTGTCACTCAAAGTTTTTTCTCCAAGTGTTGACTTACTCTACCCTTGCTTCTGCAATTGTCTGGTCTGAGCTTGAACAGGCAGAGTTATAGCCAGAACTTTTCCAGCTGGTAGTTTGATAACGTGATAGTAAATGATGGCTCAGTGTGTCTGGTTCTTTTATCACCTCTGCTGCTGCAGTTACACAGGCAAGCAGAGGGGTTTCTCCCTTTCACTTATAGAAGTGAGATCAGAAGGAGGCCTAATGCCTCCATTAACTTCACTGTACTTGTGTGGGCACTTGCTTCAATGATGCATGCTGGATGTGATGCTGTAGGGAGCTGCTTTTGGAAAACCTGATGCCTGTGGGGTTTGTTATATGCTTTTTCTTGACAGCAGCTTCGGCAACTTGCCAGTAAAGACAATTGGGCAGCGAGAGAAATTACTTGCTGCTGGTTTGCCATAAGATTGCAGTCTCAGGGCAGTGAGCAGCAGTGGTAGTGGCAATGAGTAGCAATGGTCAGGTTTGCTTTCCCCAGGTATGCTGCTCTTCTCAGTTGAAAGTCTTGGGATCTGCAAAGCACCTTGTGCACATTTGCACCCTGTCAAGCAGGTATTTCTGTGTTCAGAACTGTGTAGGGTGGCTTGATGCCATGAGAGCTCATTCTGGAGCCTGCAGTGACACAGCTGATGCAACGTGGCATAGCTTGGGAGGCTCATCACCATCAAGGGTTTGCCCTGGACTGGTTCTGGCACCCCAGCTAGTCTTTTGGCATGGTGTGATGAAGAGTCCTGTTGATACAAAAGCTGCTTCTGGCTTGCAGGGTGGCTCTATATAGGGGTGTTTCTTCAAACAGGGTAGACATATGGGTGTTTTCAATATCCTCTGTTCAAAATCACCTCTCTAATCCCTCAGATTATGAGAATGGTGACATTCATGACGTATTTTGTCTTCTTTTGGTATTGGTTTTCCTCTCCTTTCTTAGTCCTAGATGTGTTTGGATCATATTTTTACCCTTTTCTTTGCAAACATGATAGCTAGAAAAGGTAATCTATTTCTTTGAAGAAAGTGGAAGCTCTCATTCCATCTTTTTGTTCCACTATCAGAGGCATCCTCAAAACTATTTTGGGAGGAATAGGGGCTAGATTCATAATAAAACAGTGTCTTGGCAATATAGCAGGTTGCATGCTTTCTTAGTGGAGTTTCACAGCCCTTTGGAAAATGGGATTATTCTGGTGTGGACAGTCCTGTGGGATAGTTATTGTAGCTCCTACTGGTTATTAATCTCTGCTCCATTTGCCAGTTTGCAGTGATGGCATAGCTGCAGAAGGGATGTTGGAAAAGTAAATTATGATCTGGGAAAGGCTGGATGGAGGTGAGATTGTGGAGAAGAGAAAGCTGTTTTGGGACAAGATGTTAAGAAACAACTTACTAAAGAGCAGGGCAGCTGTTTGGTCTGGAGAAATGGTGTTAGGAGGAAGATGGAGTAAATTTTAGTTTGCAGTCTCCCGAGAAAGGCTCTACCACCAACTAGACCTCCCCTGCACAGTCTTATTCTAAATCAAACAGAAATGAAAATATGTTGGCCTTGATTTCCATTTTTTACAGCAATTTCTATGTGGATAACTCAAGATGGGATTTCTGCTTTGCCATACCTTTGAGGGCCCTAAATTGTTGAAATTAGGTGTTGGGTTATACTAAAAAAGAGATCCTTTTAATTGGATACAGCAGAACAATCCATGGCATGAAAATGTTGATCTTTTCTCATCTGTGTTTGAATTGAGTAACTTATCAGTGAGTTATGAAACATGTTCATATGTTAGCATATGAAACAAGAGGAGTCAAATTTGGACTTGCAGGAAGACTGACAAAATCCTGGAGTGAAATTCTTTAGTTCCTTCAAATACTTGGAAGGAAAACAGCTGTACTTGGAGACAACACATTTGGAAAAAATACTGTATTATTCTGAGCTTCTTATTTTTCTTCCTTTTAATTCCTTTTCTTTCAAGTCTGGGCAGATCTAAGTCGATAACTTCAAGTAAGATTTTGTGGTGGAAAGAATGAATTTAATTTTCTGCCTGCTCATTTACCAGTGTTGTTACTAGAGATTACTGGTGTTGTAGATTGAAAAATGTGTGATGCTTGCCATTGAACCTGTATTTGTCCATGTAATGTTATAAAAATGTTCTTTATTTTCAGAATGGAGTTTTAATAAAAGTAACAGAGACTTGTCCTCCCCTGAACTGCTCAGAACAAGATCATATTCTTCCAGAGAACCAGTGTTGCAGTGTTTGTAGAGGTAAGTCAGGGACTGTGCATGCTTGGAAGGAACGTAAATTGCTGACTCAACAGGGTGATGCACTGGAAAGAATAATTCCTTTTTAATGAGGTATTAGGTATCTCTATTAACCTGATTGTATAATTACCTTCATGTAAAACCAGTCTGTGATATTTTTTTGGTTAGAAGACATACTAGATAAAAAGCTGAATAATAATTGCTCTGACCTAGAGAGAGGGAAAGAGAGGGAGAATAGACTTGGAGAGGGAGGAAAGGAAGAGTCAGAGGAGAAAGAGCCTAGTATGTCTTAAGAACTCCCACTAGGAAGAAGTCCTGCTTGAAGAAGAGGCATTTTATGTTGCTTAAACTTGCAACTGGACTAAATATATGGGGTTTTGGAAATGGGGTTTTAAACTATTTCAAAATCATAACAATAATGTTAAGATTCCAGTTTAATGGATATTTTGAAGTTGATTTAGATCTGAGCACACTAGGATTCACTTAGGAATTAGCTGGACAGTTGCTGAATAAACATGAAAAAGTAGCCCAAGATCCCAGAATCCCATTTTTCCCCCTTCCAATGGGGTGTTGAGATGCAGGGTACTCTAGCTGATTCCCTCTCAGGCCTGGTAATTCCTGGTGTGTCGTGGTGGAGCTGATTGAGCAAGCCGTAGGTAAAATCTTAGTTGAGGAAATGCCCTTAAATGAGGAAATGCAGGTGTCCCAAGGCTGGAGAACTGAACAAGCTTTCTTCTGAGTGTGTTGTAATCAGCTGGTGGGTGGAAGGTGTTGGGATGATTACTGTCTGTGTGTGTCTGTTTTGTGCCTCTCTTCCACGTCTCCCTTGGTGCTGAGGCTCAGCTGCGCTTAAGGGGAGCCTGATCTCAGAGCAGGGCTTAGGTGCCAGACTTTAGTGATGCACCCACTTGTCTTGCTTATGGGTAATTCCTGCAGTGTCATGGTGGATGCCAGTGAAGGGGCTCTGAATTGCTCCCTCAGCCAGTAAATAGGAATTAATAGATAGGCATAGTTAAATAATTGAGTAAGGCCTTGAAATTGAAGCAGATGCATGTGGTTACAGGAGCCAGCACGTTCGAGACTGCTTGCTGCATTGAAGAGTATACCCATTAATTTTGTTCAACAGCTTCTAGAAACATCTGTAACTATTAAAGCAAGCAGCAAGTGTTGCTTCTCTCTCCCTCAGAGGCTGGATGTCTTAATGGTACTTCTTAACAGATGGCCCAGTTTGATGTGATGCTATACTGACAAAATTATCCTGGTCACTTAAAAGCATGAGGAATCTGAAAGCTTCCAAGTTGATGAAAGATCAGTTCTATAATTATTCAGTTCTGTGTTATTGTCAATGATAGCTACTCTTTTTATATATTCATCCCCAAACTGGTTTTATTATTTATAAAATAGAATGAATGTGTAGACTTACGTGATGGGCTCTGGCAGGAATCATACTTTGACTTCCTGTGGATTCTGATCCATGGTGCTTGCAAATTAATACGTGAAACTTCCCCTTCATTTCTGCTTTAGCTGACGCTAAACCAGCACCACCTCCTTTTGTATGTCATCTTTGTTTTTTAACATTCTTTTGAAAATTGTGCTTAAGATACGATTCATGTTGTCAGCTTTACAAAGGCATGATTTGAAGTTGGCACTCCTGACTTGCTTTTTATATCTTGAAGAATCCATATTACTTGGCACTTGTGCTTCAGTTTCATGCAACCCAAAATGGTAGTATATAATTTTGTCATATGCTGAGTGCTGGTGATAAACATGGATCTTTGTTAAGAATTCCATATTTGGTGTGGGTTTTGTCATGCAAATTGGTGCCCTCTGCTGTGGCAAGCAAGCCAGAGTCTTGTCCTGTCCTGTCCTGTACCAACACATCCTTTACTGGGGAAGGGTAGGCTCTGGTTTGCAATAACTACTTCTTTCAGAAATTGCATTGAGATTTATTGTCCAAGCAGAAGCAGTGAGGAAGAAATACCATAGTAAATACAGTCCTGAGTAATCAGAGCATTTATTGGAAGCCCACATGGATCATGTGACAGTGGGGAGGTTTAGCTTAGACAGTAGGAAGAAGTTCTTCCCTGTGACGGTGAGACACTGGCACAGGTTGCCCAGAGGAACTGTGGCTGCCCCATCCCTGGCAGTGTTTAAGGCCGGGTTGGAGCAACCTGGTCTAGTGGAAGGTGTCCCTGCCTGTGGCAGGGGTTTGTAACTGGATGAGCTTTAAGGTCCCTTCCAACCCAGACCAGTCTGCGATTTTGTGATTTGCACATCATGTGTATATTTCAGATTAAACACATGCTGATACACATAACTCTTTGCATTGGCCCTTAGCTTGGCTTTTACTCAACAGGAAGATTACTCAGCATTTATGAGTAATGTTAAACCTGAACAGCAATTCTATGTGAAGTTCATCAGTGCATGCCAGTGACTGGTATGTTCTGGTTTTATCTCAGTTTGTGCTTTCTTTAGTACCTAGTTGTGGAAACAGAACACTTCTACTGGATATCATAGAATCATAGAATAGTTAGGGTTGGAAAGGACCTGAAGAGATCATCTAGTTCCGACCCCCCTGCCATGGGCAGGGGCACCTCACACTAAACCATGCCACCCAAGGATATGTCAGCACGGCCTTGACCACCACCAGGGATGGAGCATTCACAAATTCCCTGGGCAACCCATTCCAGTGCCTCACCACCCTTACATTAAAGAATTTCTTCCTCATATCCAATCTAAACTTCC
>JAOEHY010029204.1:0-24118 GCA_025447955.1 Psilopsiagon aurifrons
ACCGCGGCAGCTCTTTTAGGAGGGGGAGGTGAGTTAACAAACTGCGTGGCTGATTTACAGCTTAAACCACGACACTAGTGCAG
The DNA here is from genome assembly GCA_025447955.1 of Psilopsiagon aurifrons. NCBI lineage: Eukaryota > Metazoa > Chordata > Aves > Psittaciformes > Psittacidae > Psilopsiagon > Psilopsiagon aurifrons. The sequence continues at coordinate 84 of JAOEHY010029204.1, forward strand.
TAACCTGACTGTATGTCTTACTGGGGCAATCACATAGGGATCACATGGTGGGGGCAGTAGAAGCAATTGCATGTACACTACATGTAACTTTTCAACTTTTTAATTAATTTCATTATTTTAGAACTTCAAAACGCAAATATTCTTACCTATTTGCTAACATTTCTTTGAGAGCAGAATTGAGCTTCCATGAGAGGAAGCGTCCTTTGAGAAGAAGCAAAGGCCCATCAGGTTAGCTGAAGGAGGGAGCCGATAGCTGATAGGAACATCTAACTGGAGAAGTGACAACACGTCTCTACACATCATATTACCCGAACAAGATCACACTGGACACTGAGGTTAAACACACTTGAGACCACTTCTGTTTGTTCCTGTATGACCTGTGGTAGTGGCAGTGTGTATATAAGGTTGGTGCAGCAGCACCCAAGCTGTCCACAATAAAACCTCTAAATGCTTTTGTGTGGATTTTGGGCACCAATTGCTTTTATCTATGATTTTCTTGACTTTTTGTTGTGTAGACAGAATCAAAGGTGGCTTAAATCAACTTTATTTCAAGAACTGATCCAGTTTTGTATTTCCATAGTGCCTGTAGCCTGCAAAACAAGAAAGCCTCACACATCATACAGGACTCCCTGCATACTGAACCTCCTTCTGAAAAAACAAATGTTTAAAATATGGGATATGACCTCAAGTCGCAGGTTTTGCAGAGCTGCATGAGCCAACCATTTCGTCCTTCAGCAGCAACTGAGTTTAAAAGAATTGTGCAAACTGAACATTTGCAGCAAAATATAGCAGACAAAGCTGTGATCCAGTGAAGGGAAGGACTTAGAATCTGAAAGCAGGCATCTTAGAGAGAGAGTATGAAGGTAAACAGGAAAAACACTTTGAAATGCCTAATACCTATATAGCTGTAACCCTCAGAAGGGGTTTAGAGGTAAGATGAACCACCAGTTAAGATCCTGATGGCAGGTGGAAACCAGTTACACAGCTTTTATAGTAAATAAGACAATACATAGCAAGGGCAGAAGCAGACCTGTGTTAATTGCTGCCCTGTCCATGTGCATATGAGGAACACTAGGACTGAGTATTATCAATCTCCTAAGAACAAACTCTGCCATCAGCTGATGAGGAGCAGAAGATTGGAGAGCAGTCCTTCCTCCACAGAGACAGAGAAATGTCATGCACTGTCACTCTGACTTATTGCTCTTTTGCCTTTTCCCAAGAAGCTTGGGATAGGCTTTTTGGGAAAAAGCTTTTTTACCCTTGTTCTGTTCTCCACCTATGCTGCTTTTCTGGCGGTCATGACTACTGAAGCTAATGAACTAAAGATGTAACTGGCTCTTGTTCAATTTTGTGATAGGTCTGTCAGTATTTCTGACAGGGAGATTCGTCTGGGCACTGTCCAAATCAGGGAGTGATTATTATGGTGCAAGAGTAGATGCAATATCAAGGAGGCTGTCAGAGTTTGTGGTCCACACACTCTCACCTGGAAGATTTGTTTCTGCCACCCCCCCCGATCCACTTATTGAGAGGACCCTGGAAGAAGAAGAATGACTGCAGACTTCCATCCCTTGTATCATGATGGTCACTTTGTGAGCAGGCAATCTACAAAAGCTTAGCAGGAAAGGCTGCAAATGACAACACTTAACAGTATTAAAGGAATGTGTACAAGTTACATGTGTCTGAGGTTATACCCAGACATGTACAGACTAAATCCTCTGGTCCTTATGCAGCCACCAGTGAAACCAATCCTTCCCAGTGGGATCATCACCAACATCGGTAAGGCATTTGACATGCACCCTATCAGGCATTGGAGCACGTGCCTAGGTGTTTGTCTGGACCTATCTCCTTGCATTCTGCATATGACAAGAAAGAAAGTAGCAGGATAACAAAGAAAAAATTAAAAGCCAGCTTTCTGCTTGTCAAAATGCTAATTCCGGGCACCAAGCCTACTTTTCCTGTGTTCACAGGGAACATTTAGAATTTATCTCAATGTGATAAGAATTACTGAAGGGCCCTTTATCTAGGGGATAACTTGCCCAATTTAAAACTATTCTGGGTACTGATTACTGTTAGAGAAAACATAAAATGGAAAAATTGCTCACCGCTAGCAAGAAAAGACTGGAAGTGAGAGATCACCAGAACAATTTTCCATGCTAGTGGTGATCAATCCTTTCAGAGGTGACTCAACAGCTACCCAGTCACATACATTGATATGTTCATACACATTTATCATCAGCTAATATCTGCCATTTCCTTGGTGTGCTAATCCATAGACATGAAGAAAAGATTTTTAGAATGCAATTTTATCAGCAAGTTCTGACGCTAGGGTGATTCTCTTTTTAAAATTTATTTTCTTGAATTTTTACATGGTATTATTAGTCATCATTTACAATATAAGGTAAAAAAAAAAATATGCAGGTTGAGAAATTTGAAAGTAGAAAGAGAAACAGTAGGGAGGAAGAGAAACATTTTTTCCATTTTTTTCTTTTCTCTTAATTTTCTTTTTTTTTAACTTTCATCTATGCATTTGCCTAATAAGCCCCAAGACAATTAGGATCTAGTGCTCTGAAGTGTTTTTTAAGGCCTGCCATAACGCCTGCTTAAAGCTGGCAGAAAGAGTTCAATTCTCTCAGCTCCCACTTGCTGCATGTGGGGCTGAGCAGGTACCAGCCAGGGAAAACACCACGGGTCTCCTCTGTGCTCCCACCATTTCTGTGTTTTGCTAGTCAATGCAGGCAGCTGGGAGGAAACTTTCTTTTATTGCTCTGGGGAGACACAGAAGACAGCTACAGTCAGCCCCTCTGTACTTCAGGATAAATATGGACACAGGCTCCTTTTCACCACAGATTCCAAGCATTTTCTTTTTGGTAAATAGAGAGCTACTGCAGTAAGAGGGCAGCTCTTTCTTATCTTCCTTTCCCTCAGCTTCACCTTTCCACTCTCCCAACAAAGCGAGAGACAAAATAGTCTCCCTCTTTGCTCCTTTGTGACCTGCTTGCTCCTGCAGCTGTCTAATAAAGCAAATAGTGTGGTGTTCTTTGTGAGATGTGCTGCAACACTCTGCAGCAAGGCAGCGATTTCATTATATGGGGGGAAATGTTGATTTTCTTGCTTTCTGTGTTTAATGGTGATAATTATTATGATCTTACATTTCCATGGTGCCTCTCCTCCCACAGGACCTCAGTTTGCTTTATAAACCCACAATGACACACCAACTGTATGCAGGTACGGCTTTCTCATCAAATCATAGTCAACTTTGCAATGAATGCAGCAGACATTATAGCCTGGTCTGCCTGCCTCATTCAGCTAGAAACACAAGCTGTAGGGCAGAAGTTGGGGAGGGTGAGTGTGGAGACTACTTCTTGCTGCCAAGAGGACCCAGGTTAGGTCTCACGTGGATCAGCATTACCTTGCAAATAAATACAGTGTGACTCAGCTCTGGAAGGCAACAGGGGATCTGCCTTTACAAATTAATGACTTGCCTCTGTGCTTGCCACCATGGGATACTGAGTTTGTCTGGATTACATTGCTAGCAACAACAGGACTCACTTTATTTTTCTAGGGAGAAGGGGTGGGAAGGAAGCAACAATGATCAGCTAAGTTGTTCACCACCATATATTTGCTCAGTTTATCTGTAAAGAAGAGCAGTTGTTTAGTGTGTGCTGGGACCCAAAACTGGAGAAGTTTCACCTTGATGTTCAGAGAAGGAGTGAATTTTTCCAGATAGAAAATTGTGACTTTCTAGATACCTGACAGAGACAATACCATCCCAGCTGTTACTGCACTGCCTGAACATCAGTAGAGGAACCACAGGGAGGCAATACTGGTAACCAAATTTAGCACAACCCCTCTCACAGGCATCCTTCAGACGGATCTCACAGAGATCCTCCAGTTCACAAGAAAACCATAGGATCCTGTAGGATAGTGTAGTGGTAAGGGCTGCAAGGAAGTGGCTGTTGTAGCAACCTTATTTTAGACGTTTATTTTCTTTGGGCTTGCCCCAGAACTTTTCTCTAGGGGCAATCATGGTGTGCTATGCCTTCATTAGGCCCTGGGCCTGTTGTGGGACTCAGGCATGCCTCCCAGCAAGTGTATCCAGCTATTGGGAAAGTCAAGATGGGACAGCACGAAGTTCAGTGCAGGACGCCGAACTGATCCAGGGAGAAAGTCAAATATATGGGCAGTTAACAGGCACTGTACTTCATACTGCTGTTATTAGACTGCTGTCATGGCCTTCATTAGCCACAGACAGACAGACAGGGTACAGCAATATAATGTTGCAATAGGTAGGTGCCATGTAGCAGTGTGTTAGTGCTAATGCATTCTTGCCAACAGGAAACAAAGGTGTGAGAAAAGGGAGACAGGGGCTTGGAAATGGGATATAATACTCAGGAAAATGTGATTCTGAATTGGAATTAAAGATAAGGCTATACAGCCCTGCAAATTGCCTGCTGTCATTGCCTTTCTTACAGAGCTGTGCAGCTGGGCTGGTGAGGATGGGTGCAGACACAGAAAGAGACAAAAAAGCTAAATACGCAATGTCTTGAGGTGTTCTGCAGTCTACAACCCACCTAACTCCAGTGTCCTCATTTAACTCCGGGGTCCTTATCCTCTCTCAGGATGGAACCACTGGACCTTCCTTCTATTGGGAAAGGGGGGGAACTTGCACTGCGCAAGTTATAAGAAGCAAGAAAATAACCCATGAAATCATTCAAACACACACACACACCCAACACCCCCCACCCCCTTCCCCCAAGGCCCTAGCCAACCTCAGCTACACCCTCCATCCCATGTAAAGTGTACAGAGTGTGGCTGTGCAGCACCAAGCCCTAAGCACTGGGGTTCCTACCACTACCTGCCCTTTGCCACCCCAGGGACCAGATGAAGAGACCACATGGAGAGTGGTAGGAGAGATGCTCAGAGCATTTGAGTGAAAGTTTCTGTGGAAAATAAACCACCATTTTGCTTCTGTAGTCAGAAATAGGGTAATCCATCCCCCCCTATCCTAGTGGGAAGGACTGAGGTGATCCCAGAGAGGAGGAAAATGTCTTCTCATACTTTTGAAGATGTCCCTTGGAGATGCCACACAGTTACAGGTTTTGTGAGGTTTGAAATTTATGAGTTAAGCTTATTGCAAAGACCCTGCTGGAAAAAAAGACAGTATGTCCAAAGATTGCTATTCACATGCTGACAGCAGAGCACGTGAAGGCACCCCAAGAAGCTATGTCTCTGTGTTAGATGAGGAGGGCAGTATTTACCCAAACTCTCTTCTTCCCAGTTATGTATAAAACAGCTCTCAAAAAACAAAGACTGCTGGGAGAGAACTTGGACTGGAGCTCACTTAATTCTTTCAGCATGCAGCAGATCAGCCTCCAGTCTTATAATTTAGCCACATCCTAATGGTCCTCCAAGAGGACAGTGAAAGACAGCAGCATATTCTCCAGATGTCTCCTTTGCCAATGTTCCAACTACCACAGGCCACTGAAGATACAAACTAAACAAAACCCAGGGCTGTCAGTGAAATTGCCTCTTACTTGTTAGCCTTATTCTCAGATCTCATTGAATGCTTTTTCCTGAAATTTCAAAACTTGCTTCTTTTCTTCCTGCAGGAGGAAGCACAGGAATGCCAAAGCCATGGCAAAGCTGTGAGCCTGAAAATTGGTCCCTTTGCTAGTAAGCATTAGGCACCCTCAGCTGTGCTGGTGCTTCACCTTTTGGCATGATACTAGGCTAAGGCACAGCCTTATGCTGTAAACACTTTTCTAGTGTTTTTTTTTCCCTTTCAGAAAACTCTGAAAACGTGGTGTTTGCAAGATCCAGGGCTGTAAAGCAAGGCAGAAGGTTGCATCGCTGATAGTTTTCTGATTGGAGCTTCAGCTACTTTCAGATAAAGTAAGTAGTGTGTATGACAGCAAGTCCTGTCAAGTAGCAAAGAAATTTCAAGCCCAGAACAAAAAAAAGCATGTACTCCCTGTGTTATTTTTTCCCCTTCAAAGTTTTGCATTGATTTTTTTAAACTCTCCCAAGACAGAAAATTACAGCAGAGACAGAAGTTGCTCTCAGATAAACAGGTATTTCACAGGACCATGTTCATCGCTATCTTTTTCTCTTTTCTTCACTTCCTCCCTCCCTTCCACGGATGGCAGTGGAGGGTGTGCTCAGCAAGATGGGACACTCCAAAACTGCGACATCTGACTGGACAGGCAGGAAAATAGGTACTTCTTAATGCAAAAAATAGTCACTTGTATTTTAAAATCAGTTGGGCACTGATACTGGGAAGAAATTTTTTATTCCATAAGATTGCCACAGGTTCTGCAAATGACCAGGATCCTTGACAACTGCATATCTTGCATCTAACACATTTTAAATTAAAAATCCAGTGTGAAGATGTGCCCTGAAATTAATGACAGTTGTATGCCCGGCAGTTTATCTTACCATTTGTAATGCAATAAAAGAGGATCAGATAAACACAGGCATAACCTCTGTCACAACTGATAATGTAAAACATCTCTTGTATCATTTGTCTTTCCTTTAGGCAGTATACAAAAGACATAAAAATGAACAATTGATGCCTAAACAAAGAGGAGCTTGAAAGCAGTACATGTCAGATGTTTACTCTAAGTCATTATTAGGGGGTTGAGTGGATTTGCTTGTAAACACAGTTTACTTTGTGGGTAGGCAAACGTGAGAGATAAAGTGTTTTCAGAAACAAGATATCTCTTTTAGGTCACAATGTTGTTTTTTCTAGCATGCATGGTAAGTTACAGATAATGTTTTTTATGGGGTATGAAATGCTGTCTCATAAGCAGTGTAAAACATAATGTGCTGTAGAAACAATGTGTTTTCTCTCCACTTTGTGCAAATGGTGTTTTTCATTAAGCAGTGAATCTGAGCTTGCCTAGGAACGAAATGAAGAGCACCCTATGACAGATGGGTAAGCAAACCTCTGATGTGTTGAAGAAAAATCTACCTGAGACCACTGGGAGGTGTTCCTTTGGTAGCATTCACTTGAATCTAAGTTTGAAACATGGAATGTTTCAAGAATGTCATATCTTTTCATGTTATCCATTTTAACCATTGTTATTCATTGCTGAGTTTACACCCAGTCCAACCAGAGGCAGCAGAAGAAAAAAAAACCTAAACAAGCAGAAAGAGCCCTGGGGATTCAGTAATGGGTACAGAGTGTGTGGGCCATAAACATTCTTTTGATTTGCATTCAGATATGTTTTCTACTTGCCTTGCAAAGAATACATGCTTTCCCTCTGGGTTGCAAATAGTCTGAATCTGGATAAAATGGTAACAAAGTGCCCTTCAAAAGGAGTGAGGCTGCATCTGAAATGAATGTGTGATGGGAAAGCTCAATTACGAGGATTAAAAAATTTTTGTTAAATGCAGAGGAGCTAGAGTGTAGCAAATATCCTGCTATGGATTTTCTTGACTTTTTATCCCTTCCTTTAAAGTGAGTCGCCATCGTCTATGAGCATGCAGATGTGTGATCTGTCTAATTAACCAAACAAAGCCAACATACCCCCTCCAGAGAGGAAACCCACTTCTTGGCAGTCCCTTCAGCCTGTTCCCAAGAGTCATGGCACGCTCTCCTTCCCACGCTGCAGCACTTCCAGGTCTTTCTGGGAGGGTTTTCCATTCTTGCCATAGCTCATGCGACTTTCCACATAAATATCAGGCGAGGCACATCGTGCAGTCACATTCCTGTGCAAGCAGGCTGAAATCAGGTGATTAACATGGTTGCTTGGCAAATATTCATTACTTCTTGACAGGTACTGCTTTTTGGTGATCTTAGAGTGAATGTAAACATCCCAGTTTAAAGTATGGGAAGTTGAAAGCAGAAACTGCACGGGTGGCTTCAACACCCTCGAGTGCTGCAGTAAATGCAGGTTGGGTGCATCTCCAGTTGCATGGGCAAACCTTTAACTGCAGCTGGTGAATAGGACCTGGCAGTATCATGTAACTAGGACTAGGCAGCAAAATATTTTTTTCTTACTATTCACTAGGTCTATAAGCCAACATTACAACCCTGCTTGACCTGTTCATGCCGGAGAGAAGAGAAGGACTAGACACTATGCTTGGAAATGTCACCTTGATGTCATGGTACCTCTGGAAGCTCCCTCTTTTCAGCTTCCCAGTGCAAACAGCAGTGCAGTGCCCAAGCCACACTGGCCATTGTAGAGACCCAGTGGATGGGCTTCTCTGTACAACTAGTCCCTCGGCATAGCACAACAGGCCTTCACCCAAGAGCACCCCAGACCCTCCAGATGGCTGCAGAGGAGCATCTGGAGACCCCTTTGCAACTTCTGCTGTCAGGGAAATGTCCTGTCCTGAGGAATGATGGAGCTGTTACCAAGCACATGGCAGGGAAGAGTAAGGTTAACACGGTAGCTCAACTGAGAAATAGAGATGAACATGGGATACACTGCAGATGGAGTTTGCTTTGCAGAAGACCCTATCAGCAGCCATGGGAAAAAGACAAGGTTTGATTCTGTCACTCAAATCCTGCACTGGATTTTTTTTTTGTCACAAGGGCTTCTAAGAAAACCAAATCATACAATTTAAATGGTTAGAGAAAGTCTTGTTCAGGCAAGACTGATCACGTTAAAAAAATATTATTTATTTGCAGATCTGTTTCTACTGCTTTTGTGAGTTAGATAAATATTTAGTCTAGAATAAGGAGCTTTCTTCCTGAGTTCATTCTCCAGTAAAATCATTATCCTGTGACTGTAATATTCAGTCTATTGAACATTACAACCATGTCACAAATTCAGCTTTACTCTTTCACAACAGGATGCAGTGAGAGGGGAAGGTGGGATGAAACAAACAGAGAATGGTGACACGTAAAACCTCCTGATCTTTATTGTTAAGCCCTTTCTTATATTTTGATTTCTGTAGGTGCTGATAACACTTCCAGCCTTCCTCAGTCTTGGACTTCTTGTAAGGCTGTCGTGTTTCCCTTGCTGCCTTTTTCTGGAGTTTATCTCTTGCTGTTCCTCGAAGGCACACACCTTGAACTCTTTGTCCCTATGCTTGTAGTCAGTCCTCTGCTACCAAGAGATGTGCAGGTCTATGGATCACATTATACATGTATGACTAAAAAAACTTGGAAATAGACCTAAATTCATCAGACAGCTGCCCTGTTTTTCCTCTGATCCATTCACATCTATTGTCACTCCCCATCCTCCCTCCTCTGGAAAACTCACATGATCTTACCCATGGCTTCAAAATGCTCTTCTCCTTCTCCAAAAGAAATCTATTATTGCAGCTGAAACACACATAAAATAGTCTTGTTTTGGCTGAGCTACAAGTCTCTCAAGCAGCCTGGCAGAGGTCGGTGGGAGTGTCAGAGTCTCGGCAAAGGCACAGACAGCCCAGGGCGCAGCTCGGGCGGAGTTGTGCCAGAGTGGGGATATATGGCTTGCCAAATAAAGACTTCGGGATTTGGTGTCTCATTAACATGCCTGGGAGTCCTGTCACTAGCTCAGAGAGAAACTGGGCCAAATTTTACACCCTTTTGAAGTTATTTAAAGTCTTGTTGCCATTGACATCCATTTGCCATGCCTCTAAATGTCGGGATTTAAAGTTGTTTTCCCTAGTTATCATTCAGTAGCTTTCCATGATGTATTCCATTTCATACCAAATAAAAATGTGCTATTCTATAAGGATGTATATTCCATAGGAACCATTGTCATATTCACTTCTAATGGAATCAAGCACCAAATTCAACAAGCTTTTAAAATTCTATCTGCTAAAAATGAGCTAGCAATATAAAATTCCTCCTACATACTCCCACTCTAATGTTTCTCTAAAATCTATTTATCTTAGTCACGACCTATGAGCATGAACAGAATGTGGCAAACATTTCTCAGTGTGAGAATGTGTCTAAACTTTGGAAGAAGTTGTTATAGCTGAAAAGGTGTAATTTCCCCATGACATTCAGGTTATATGCTGTGATAAAAAAATACACATACCATAGAGGATGTTACTTTGTGTTTTACACTTTAGTTGAAATTAATTCTCTCGGTTAATTTTGATGGAGTACTGCAAGTTACTGAGTGCTGTCAGCCTCTATGGACATCCATGGAAGCTGACTGTCATCAGTAGTTGCTAGCAGACGTTCAGTAACTCACAGGACTAAGCCCTTTTGTAAATAAATAGTTTCCAACGAACAAAACTGCTCATTTTGGGTAATTTTCTGCTAATGTTGAAGCCAAGGGGAGTTTTTAGTTATATTCAAGCATAACAGCACAGTGCCTTCAGAAAACGGTAATAAATTAGTAAGGGGCACAAAAAAAGGAGTGTTCTTTAGTGCATTTTGGCATTTCAGGATGAAACTGAGTAACAATGGATAGAAAGGATTAAGAAGCACTCAAAACAAATCAGTTGCTTTAACATCAGTTGATTCTACTAGAATTGATTGGATTTTTCTAGAGCATTCTTTATTTTCTTGACTGATGAATACTAAATAATAAACAGGCTTAGATGACCATATTGTTAAGGATTAGGTTGCACCAAAAGCAAAAGCTGAACTTTCCAAGAAAAAGACTGTCCACAGAAACATTGGACCATCCCTGTGTATGTTTTGGGATAGATCCAAGAACAATATGTTCTGGAAAAAAGATGATGCCCCAGGGAAGTTCACCCCTGGTCAGGCATTCCCTAAACTCTAGAAATGTGTAATCTGAGATACAAAAAATATCTCACAGGCATCTTCAGTATTTATGGATGCCATTTTGTAAGCATGAGGTCAGAGGCAATGAACTTGCTACATGATGTTGTTCCATGTTACTGCATGTGATAAAAATGAATGGACTTTTTTCCACAGTATGTATTACACCATATTCCAATGCTGAACCAGGGAATGGCGTCTACTTTGTTTGCATTTCTAGCTCTATTCTGGAAAGTGAGACAAGTTTCCATGCTTCAAACTGAGAAACATATTTAAAAATGCATTTCTCTTTAGTTTATAACTGTCACTTTGAAGAACGTTCCACAGTTGGGTGGCCATATAGAAAGTAACATAATCCACATTCTGTTTGGGTAGCAATATACTGCAAGGACATTAAAATCTTTTCCATTGACTTATGAGTCAGAGAAAGAAATGCAAGTCCCACGCCTCTCACCCAAAGTCTGCTTCAGCATGACTCTGCTGAGTTCACTCCAAGACATCTGACCAGATAAAAGGTGTCAGTTATAGATGAGCTGTGAGAGACTTTAGAGAGTCTCCTAAAACTACCAATGTCCCTTGAGACAGAACAACTTGGACTCTAAGCTTTGATTCTACAGGATAAAACCCTAGAAGTTTACTCAAAAACAACCAAACAAGACCATTTCCTTCTCAATAATAACACAAAATTTAAGTTTCCTTCAGCCATCCATCATGTTGTAAGCATCATCCAACATCAGTATGTTTTTCAGAAAAAAAAACCCTTTGTAAGCAAATAAATTTTGGTTCCAGGTGATAAATCACAGTTCTGTCCAATGAATGTTTCATCCAATAAACTTTTACTTCTCTAGGTATGGCTTTCAATCAAATTTTTTTTTTTCCTCAATTCCATTCCATGATATTTTGTTCGATTTTTCACAGATTTTGTAGATATGCTAGACCGGGTGTTACAAAAACCTGTCAAACTGAAGATCAGTAAGGCTTGGGTAGAGAGGAATATATCTAGGGTTAAAATGGAAATGTTGATGGGTTTTGTTTATAACATAGCCTCTGGCACTATGTGACAATATTCTCCTCTTTCTAAGCACACAAGTCCACCAGAGAGCTGCCCATAGGGAGTCCACAGGACACACAGCTATATATCCTTTTCTGGGATCACCTTCCTTATAGCTCATTCTTCTTTTTCCAGTCCTTCATTATCTTTCCCAGGCTCTTCCTAGTGTCTCATCTGAATTTAAATTGCTCCAGCCTATGCCTAAGATTTATCTTGGTCACTGTGGATGTGGAAAACTAATCATCCCCTTCTGCAATTTTGTATTGCTGTGTTTGTGAGGGTTGATTCTTCCCTCTGCCCTCTGTGACATAGGCTAACATAACCACAGATGGTTGGTTCACTTCCTTTCTAGATTCCTTGTCAGTTTTATTGGTCTCCTCTGGACTTTCTGCTGCCAATCCACGTTTTTCTAAAGACACCACCCTACATGGGACTCAGCCCTGCAGCTGTGCAAGTGGTTCAGGATCACCGGGGCTGGATGGAGTGGAAGGATTTTCCACATCTTAACTTTTTATTTATACTACTGTGGCCTTTGCTGGTTTTGTAAGCATCTCCTCTTCTTCAGCTCATGATTCTTAGTGGTCCTCCAATGGTTTTATGAAGAACCTATATTTTGCCAGCTGATTTCTATTATGTGTTTATTTTATGAAGCCTTCTAAGGAATAGTACTTTACCTTTTACATTGACAGTCACTCTTCTTTTTCAAAGCATCTTCCCCAGCCATCAAGATCATTTTTAATTTTAGCTTTATCTTCCAAATTATCTGTGGTCAGTCTCAATGTGGTGCCTTTTGAAAATATAAAAGTGTACTTTATTTTCACCCTCGTAGCTTGATATTGTAAATATTGAAGACAGCTGGACCAAGGACTGATTCTTTCATAACATCATCACCTACAGCTTGTTTCAGTAGTATGTCCTGGCTGTTTCTCATCACCCAGACAATATTATCCTAATCTTGGAAACTACACCACCCAGATCATTCTTACAGAGTAATGTTAGGAAGAAGTCACATGCAATAGCATGAAAATCTCCCTAAAATAAAAATATTAGATGACTTCTGTTCCTCTGCATAAAAAAACTGTTTATCAGGTGGTGTTAGAATGACCGATGTTGCTTATTTTTAGCAAGTCTATGCTTGCTCCTACTCACCTTGTTTTCTCCTAGATGTTAAAATAAGTTTGGGTTAATTATTTCAACTTTTTCTAGGAACTAAAAATAACCTGGAAGCTCCATAGTTCTCAACTACTTATATTTTAACCTACTTCATAGAGATAGGCGCTTTATTCTCTCCTGCTCTCTGACATCTCACTTTTCCAGAGCTGGCTGTCAATGATACTACCGATAGCACTGAGACCATATATCCAATAGTCCTTGTGAAGGAGTGCCACTGAACCCAGGAAGTGTAAAACTTCTGATTTACCTGCAAAAAATATCTGATTCACCTGCAGACTCCTTGAGCTTTGCCTCATGGCAGTTCCTCACAGGATGAAACCTCATGGAGTTATACTGGCTGAGAAAAACAATGTCCTGCAACTGTCAGCATCAATTTGCTCTGATGATTGACAAATTGTCCTACAGAGGAGCTCTCTAATACTAACACTATCTGTAGTTTAATTATGATCAATAGATATTGTGATAGGCCTGTGAAAAGTGCTGTTTGATTGCTTTTACATAAAGGCAGTACAAAAACATCTCTTAATTCAAAGAATCAAAATATGATCTGAGAAAATGGCAGATAAATTATTAGAATGCAGCCCTTGCACTGATAAACTTTTGAACTTTCATTGAACTTGTATATTAAGAATAGGCAGTTTTTCCAAGAGGCAAATTCACGAGACAACCTACAATTTCTCTTTCACATATTTAAGGAAGATGTTCGATCTGGTAAGGAAATAATAGTAATTTATGTCTTTGATAATTGAGAAGGATTGTAGTTCTATACACAGACAGAAGCAGCCATCACCTGCTCTCTGAGTCACAGTTCTTTTAAAGAGGTAGATACCACCTTAACTGGATGAAACCTCGATATTTTGGGTTAGGAGACTAAGGAAGCTTCCAGCTCCCTATGAAATCAAAACATCACTATCAGCCTCTTGCTGTCTCACTCCTTCTTTAAGACCTGGCACAAAATTATTAAATCCTCCCATTCCCTCATGCTCTTTTCCTTAAAATGAGACAGTCATTTGCCCTTATGCACACACAAGCAGGCTCTAGGGACAGCTGTCCTAACAGTTACAAACCTGCCTTCTACAGGCTGGGAAAATTTGCAATTCTCTGTCCAGCAGACTGCTCTAAAATAACAGATATAAACTAAAGGTTTATATATAATTCATGATACAGGTGAATATTTTACTGTGACCTTGCTGTGAAGGAAGACTAAATCCATTAAAAAGCATCATCAGCTGTCAGTGCACTGGGCACAAACTGTAAGTTTTCCTGACCAGGTTTGTTTCATCCTACCTGAAGTAGAACTCAAGAAAATGAGATAAGAAGAAGATGCAAGTGAGGGACTGATTTGCAGGGAAGCCGTCTCATTCAGCCATTCAGGTTATGGAGGTCATACTTTTTTGGCTCTCATGCAGTCAGCCCCATCCCTTAAAATCCTGTTAGCCATGCGATCTTTGGTTGAGCAGCAATGTTCAGGTGAAGGTGTCACAATTACGGGGTGTGAGCATGAGCACCTGTTCATCCCATGGAAAACAGCACAGATTCATGAAAAACAGGCTGCCAGGAGTTTTTCTTTCCCCAGTTCCCCTGGGTCCAGCTCACCTGCACAGCTCAAGGAGGTTAGATAGGACTGGGTGACTCTGAAGGAAAGCAGTTGCTAACCAAAACCCTCCAGACTTTCACTGATATTTCTAGGGAAAGAGGTGGTGAATGATCCCATTAGTGCCAATTCTGGCCACAAGAAGAACTTCCACTGAAGCGCCATGGCTGAGCTCTGCTCCTGAAGCTTCTCTACTTCATTCCCTCTGATCTATTGCTGTCACAAGCTTCAAATTTGAGCCTCATAGTCTGGATGCTCTGGTGCTCTGGAGCAACCTTCCATACATCTCCCTCTTCTCTCATTAGGAACATAACCTTTTCCTTAAACAGCCTTTGAATCAGTTCTATGTTAACTACTTTTAGGGTGCTGAGGACTGCCCTACCTAAATAAGTCCTCTGCCGCAGCTATTGCAAACACTGGTTTCTTCTGTACTTATACATGAAAATTTGTGTAGCCATTTTCTGTTCTTTTCTATTAAGTTATGGAAGTAAGCACTGTACAGGTTTCTGTGAGGTCAGAGATACGGGATGATATAAATCTGGCCAAACACAGATACATGTAGGTGGATTAGCTACCCTAAGAAACCTTAGCAGAGAAAGGAGAGAAATCTGCATTGCCAATGCAGGAGCACACGTATCCTAAAGCAGATGTGGGGTTGATGAACTGATGACTTCTCAGATGATACCCATCTCTGACAAAGGTGCTCCCAAGAAGATGATCTTCCCGACAGAAATCCTTGTGCTGGTGTACCAGGAGGATCTCTCTGAGTACTGATCTGCCTTTTCCAGAGCATTTTAACTTTAATTTCCAGGATATTATTGTAACTGAATAATCTGCAAGGTATAAAACAGTGTGTGGCCAGAAAACCTATCTGTTAGAAAAAGGCAGACTAAGGTGTATTGCACTCTCCCTCCAGCACTGCAGAAAGGATTCACAGCTCTGCAGCCCCTTGCAAGTGCCTTGAAAGGGCTCATGTTGGTGAGCAAACTCTGCATGGAGAACACTAGGCTTGCAACAGGCAACATCTACCTGAACAAACACTCTGACACACCAGAACTGGGTGGATGGGTGCAGACCACCTGTAGTGAATGATCCCTTGAGGTCTGGCCACTGACAGCTGTCCTGGGCTAGAGCCAATGTGAGGACTTTGCGATAGATATTGTCCTGTCCCAGTTCCTAGGTATGGCTTGTTTTACCCTGTCACCTGAGTAGCATTCTAATTCTTTCTCCAAGCTTCATGCCCAGTTACTGCCAGCCATTACACCCTGGATCTGCTCAAAAATGGCAGCTTTAACAACTTGATGTCCTCTTAGCTAGTGGTCAGGAGGCAAACTACAAGCTGTACTGAATATTCCCCAGCAAATTATTTCTTCACTATCAGCTCCATGGGTAGAAGCCGCACTAAAAGTATTTTTTCCATTGTTTTTCTTCCCATTTGTTTTTCTTCTACTTGTCTCCTGGCAAGCTTAAAGGTTAAAATCACTCATTCAAACTGAGTCTTGGATAGAAACTTCTTAGTTAGATTATGAGTTTAAATTTGGACATGCATTTCCTTTGTAGCAAGATTTGTCCAAATCACTGCTGTAGGATTATTTTTCACTGGAAAACACAGAGCAGTTGGAACCCAAGACCTCAGCAAGGCTGTGTATGTGCCATGCAAAAGGCAATGCAATGCAAAAATCAAACAAAAAGAGAGAACTCTCACAATTTCAAAATAAAACATTTTCAGTCTTTTTGAAATCAAGCTATATAGAATGAAGTTGAAATGAAATGTTCCTTCCTTTTTAATTTGAGTTTTGAAGCCAAGTAAAAAAAGCAAGTATTTGAAATCTCTGTTTTTTTCCCTAGTTGTAGCTCTGTTATGGTGTTCCTGCCTCTTGGGCAGTAAAGAATGAGGGTACTGCTACTCCTTGCCTGGCAGCTGACGTGCAGAGATACTCAGGAACAGTAGACTGGCAATATCCTAGACACAAGTGTGATAACATTTTTTTACCATATCTGTAAAGAGATTGAAGTGAGAAAAGTCTATTAGGTTTGATTTTCCAACGTAAAATGTTCCTGTGAGAGGGCTGTTCATGTATGGCATCTGTCTCACAAGACACTCCTAACCAAAGTCACACCACTTCTACTACTTCCATTTTACATGAGAATCTATTTCTCCTTTCTCCCCATAACACCAGCCTTTGCCCTGAGTAAGTCAGGATTAAGACATTTCTTCTCATGTCTTCTTTGAAATATCCCAAACCCTCACATCTGAAAGCCTTTCACCTTTAACAATACTGGATACTCTAATTGCAATATGTACTTTGCTTGTAAATTTTAGTGACTAGGTTAAAACTATCTGCTCCTGGAAGGTGAACAGCAGTGCCCCCTGAAACAAAGTCAAGTTGTTTGAAGCAGATAGATAGCACGTGGGAAAGCATCGTTAAATTACTTACCTAACTCATTGTTTACTAGCTAGCAAACTTAGGTACAGAAGTTTCAAGACAAACGTATGTTGAAGAAAGTGATAATGATGGGGTAAAACCATCATATGAGACTGTGACAGCAACTTTTTTAAATTTTTCATCAGATTGAGTGGAAAATGAATCAAGATCCAAAAAAATATAGAGCTAAAACCATTTGGCTCTCGCTCAAACTATATAGTCATGAACAGTTTCAGATCACAGCAAAGACTGTCATTGGTAGTTTTATTTTGTAACAAAAAAGTTGTTGAATTTCTAGCTCTTAGAAGCCATCGAAGAAGAGATGTGAAAGTAAAGAAGATGCTACAATAAAAAAGAATTTCTTATTTTTCCCCATGAAAACAGTTGTTCATTTTGCACATGCATAAGGCAAAAAATACAATAGTTTTGGTGCTACCTTAGGTGAGATGGTGCTTCTTGGAGTTGCAGAATGCTAAGACACCAACAACTCACTTGGCTTCCTTATATAACTCCAAATGAAACAGGATGAATCAGGCACTGAGCTAGAAGGATTTTTTCTGTTCTCAGCTCTGTTCATAGCTGGCACTTGGTTCACAGCTTTTGACAAGTTCTTTACATCAGTTTCATCCAAAGGGAGGAGTGGCTAGGGTCAATATCCTGGTGTCCTAAACACAGGAACTAAGGGTTATGTGCTCATTTTTCAAGTTTTGTTAAACCTGTGGCATCCAAGAAGCAGAGTGTTGCTATACATTAGATTGTTTACTCAGGAGGTTGAGCATAGATTTATACAAATAGCTTACATTTGCTGGTGTGGAATTGCATGCCTCTCTTCCTAATTTCAAAACAGGGATGCTGCTGTGTTGCATTATCTGCAGAGGCAAATACGCTACCTAAACCATCTACAGGGCTACAAACGAGCTATACAATATTGCTGTCTGGAACAACTAGACATGCTGGCCTGGAATTTTCCCCATCCCTGCATTCTTTAACCAAAATGAGCAGTGGTGAAGCTCACCAGAAAACCACCACACTCACGCATCCTCTGGTGGGGATAAGTCCTCATCCTCACATGGCAGAATATATCAAGATGGACGCACATATGGAACCCAAACGAATGAGTCCCATTTCATATGCTCTGCTGAAGCATATGAAGGACATAGTACTACAACATACAAGATTTAGCAAAATTCTCCAAAATTTAGGAAAGAAAAAGATCTCTTTGGACTGATTCATCCTGCAGTTGAGAAATCCCAGTTACAGTAAGGTTTTTCTGAAAAAAATCATTTACCTGCCATATGGTTTGCTTTTGCAGGCACATGAAGACCTATATTTAGCTTAGCTTTTGTAGAATTTGCCTGTCCAATTCCCTTTTTCCACTCTGTGCTAATGCAAGATATGCAGAGGTCTCTAATTTTTGCCTGGTTTAGCCAAAATTACAGGCAAGGGGATTGGAACAAGGTGATCTTTTAGGTTCCTTCCAACCCAAACCATTCTATGATTCTATGAAAGGAGGCATGGTGCTCTCTGGAAGCCAGTCTATAGAAAGTGAAGTACCTAGTATGAAAGAAAATCAGGAATATTCCAGCAAAAAAATAATCCCATCAGGATCCCGTGCAGTCTCTGCTTGCTCGGTTCTTATTCAAGGTCCTGCTCTGATAAACTTTTCCTTATTTATAGGAGTGAAACAGCTCCAGCACGAGAAACTGAGATAACAGTATTTCTGATGCAGCATCAGAGGTCAGGAAAGCGATAAAAAATAGTAATTGTGAGCAGGTAAATAGCACAAATGACACTAGCAAGAAAGGGGGAAAAATACCTACCTTTGATAAATACAAGGAAAAGTACAAGGAAAAGTTAAATGTCTTCAAATCATTTGACATGATGAACACCAGCTTAAAGTGCTCAGGAGACGGACTGAGTCATTAGTGTTATCCCTGGGGCTCCTGAGATATAGGTGAGAAAACAAAAGCCCAAAATAAAGCGATTGTTGAAAAAGGGGGAAAGGGGAGGAGAGACAGGTCTGCTTGATTTCAGCACCTGTAAAAAAACACTGGAAATCTAGGTTTATAGAGGAGGTGGGGAGTGATTCAAGCTGGTTTGATCTAGCATTGGCGAAGTCTCTGAATGTTCTCACAAAGTCCAGAACAGACATTGACAGAAGAAAGCTAAATTTGTCCCCAACTTGCACATCAAGGAAAGCTGCTGATAATTCTGGTGTGACTGAAAGGTGCTGATAATTCATGTGTGGTCACGTCTGCCTGGGTTTGTTACCATTCCATCTGTGTTCTTCTTTGAGTACATACAGGTAAGCCACTACACTGGAGGACAGGCTGGTGAGAAAATCCTCCAGAAAGCTGCCTGAGTGCGCTGCCAACATATCTGACTCCTGGCTTTGGGACTATGAATGGGCTAACAGGGCTGCACCATATGGCATACATGTTCAATCGAAACAGCTCATATTTTGAGAATTAAATATTTAAAACAAGTAGCTCAGGAATAAGTTGTACCTCATGAATTATTCACAGCAATTTGGTGTTTTGAAAAGTGAATATTCGATAAACTGTGACTTGTTTGCAGACAATTTATAATTGGTAAGAGATGAAAATCATCAATACATTATTCATTATAAATTATTTGTTCATTCCTAGTATCAGGCTGTCTATGCTGTTTACTTGCACTTAGAGCTCCTCTCTTATGGTCGTCCCTGATGCTGGTTTAGGCAGCGCTCTGCATCTGGGGGAGTCCAGGCCCCTGTCACTTACCTGAGGTCCCTGTGATCATCCAGAGCCCTGGGATCATCCCTGCACAGATTCCCCTCACCATTCTCTGCTGCATGGAGGATGCTGGGGCACTGGCTGCACCGCCTGCAGATGTGCTTTACCCAGGTTGACTGCGTTTGGAGAAGGGCCATGGCAACTTGAGGAGGAGGGAACATGAGAATGACTCTTTTCCTCACCCTCCTTATCTCTACAGACAGAAAGTAGCACACCCTGCATATAGGCCAGGAGATGAAATGGGTGACTCAGTGTTTTCAGGCAGCTGCAGGGTCAGGTTACCCTTAAGCTGGTATTTGACTGGTGGTAACACAGGCTGGACCAGTGGGGCCCCATCTCTGCTCACAGCAAGGGAGGAGGTAATCAGCAGGGACATGAAAGGGTCTGTTCCCTCTCCTTCTTGGCTATTAGCCATGATTACTACACACAGAAATTGCTGGATTTTTTTAAAGGACTTTAGGTTGGAAAGACACATTTTTTTCTTCACTCATTTTCAGTGAAAAAGTGAAAAAAGAGAACTACAGAAGGGAGATACTGAAGAGATGAAATCTGATTCAAGTTCCTCCTTTCACTTTTAACACAAGTGTTTGCAAGCATTTTGTAATGGATTGATTTACCCAGTCTTCAGCTGATCTCATCCCAATAAAAAGTTATGCTCCTGTGACTATGTGGCATAAAGCATTAGCAGTCAGCCACCTAGGGGTTGTCTCCCACCTCCCTATGACCACAGTGTGACCACCAAACTTCTCTGCCCTCATTGTCCACGTTTCTCAGCACAGAAATTAAAAAGTATGAAAGTGGCTGACCTACAGCAGCACACCTGCATTAAAACAACATGATCCTGGCTCAAGCCACAACTCAGGTATTTTTCTTCCTGAATACCTCCAAGCATGCACGGTGGGAGAGCAGCCCATTCCTCTCTTCTCAGCCTGTGTTTCCAGCTCTCCTTCTGGGAGAAGAGGGGAGAGGTCTGCTCCCCCACCTTTGCCTTCTGAAGACTTTAATGCACTTCCAGTGCCCAGCACAATCCCAGTCCTAGGGTTGCTTTTGCAGATTGTCTCAGCCATGAATTTCTTTGTAAGGAATACGTGTTAGGTGCAGAGAGGCTATCAGTAATGACTTAGAATAGTGAGGTGGGTGTGTGATACATGTGACATAATGAGAAGCTGGCAGCTGCCAGCAAATTAATTCAAATAGCCTGATAAATGCACCCATGTTGAGAAGTTTGAGTGCTTTAACCCCAAAGACAAACAGGAAAGAAAGGTACTCATTCAGAAATAATGAAGCAGTAGCTGTTCACTTTCTGAATTAATATTCTCCAGAAGAAGCTATACAGAAGCTTCTTTACTGTTCTTTGGCACAAGCATAATGTGTCAAAAAAATGTGGTTGGTGACAAGTAGTGTTTGTCCTCGATACAAGATTTGAACATGAATAGATTCAGAAAGGGATGTGAGACAGGATGTATTCAGAAGATGATGACTGAATGTAAAAAAAACCACTTTATCTAGAAATTAAAAAAAAAAAAAGGCAGTTCTCTTTGACTTGGCAGGTATGAAAGCATTTCTTTCCATAATAATACTTTCTAGAAAGACAAGGAGATGTATTTAAGAGCTGTCTCTGTCTTTCCCAAGACTCTGCTGTTTTCTGTTTTCCTTAGATTCCAAGAAGCAAAGAACAGCTTTGTCTGCTCAGCCTTCATCATCAAATAAATAGTATGAGGATAGTACCAATCATGCACAAAAAAGAACTTTATTCTTAATGGGTTTCAAAATGAAATTAAACTTTTCATGTAAATAAACAAAGTATTAGCTGTCTTCAAAATCAAAAATGTATCTAGCTGGTCTGCAAATTGTGAATATTTCTAGACTTCCAAGCTTTAAATGTAGGTCTTTGTCTAGCTCCTACAGGTGTTGAGGACTTGATACAGGCACTCAGCTGACAACTGCAGCTGCTAATGATGTTAGGAGTTGATCAGACTTTTGCTGTCACTCCCCACTGAGCAAGACACCTTGCATAGCAATGCGGGCGCAAAGAAAAGTGACTTCATGCACTTCTTTGAGAAGGTTAAGCAAACACAAGGGTACATGCCCTGGAGAAACCAAGGTAGGAGGACATGGTCTTTCTTATTCTCTGCAACTGTGTAGCTAACTTCCAGCTAGAAAGCCAAAAAAATTACTGCGGTAGCAACTTCCTAGACCTCTGCAGCAATATTTTCCTGAGCTTGTCTTTCAGAGTCTTAATGTTATAGATTAATTTCCTAGGTACCTTTGTTAGAGGATAATGAACCATTATTTATGTCAAGATTGTGAGATTTCAAAAGTCAAAGGGATCACCAGAAAGCTGAAAAGGTTATATTTTATTTGCACAATTGGTACAATAAAATAGTAAAATTATCATTTATTTGCCATTTTGATGGCAATATTTTTTCAATGTGGCATGATATAATGATGACTGTATATTTCATGTAATCTGCCATGTAGTGCAGAAAGGCAGTCTGTTCTGAGGTGGATTGGAGCTGGCATTCTTCATGAGCATTTTAAATAAAAAATTTCATAGAAGTACAGTTAGGGTTGCAAAGGACCTTAAGATCATGTAGTTCCAACGCCCCTGCCATGGGCAGGGACACCTCCCACTAAACCATATCACCCAAGGCTATGTCCAACCTAGTCTTGAACACTGCCAGGGCTGGAGCGTTCACAAATCTCCTGGGCAACCCATTCCAGTGCCTCACCACCCTTGCAGTAAGGAACTTCCTCTTTATATTCAATCTAAACTTCCCCTGTTTAAGTTTGAACCCGTTACCCCTTGTCCTATCATTACAGTCCCTACTTAAATTTGCCTAATATTATCGAATTATAACCACTTCTCACATCCCTTTTTGTATTAGTAATGTAGATATTTAAGCAAGGAAAAAGAATGTAAGATTAAGATGAACAGGTCTTACTTTATTGAGTACTCAATGCAGTGTTTCCTGACATGCAGTGACATCAGGAGTCATTATTATGCTAGTAATTTATTTATTTATTTATACAGAGGCTCCCAGATGTAGAATAAGAAGTAAATGGAGCAACTTATGGTACAGCTTGCTTATTTTTGGATGCGGTAGCTGGCAAATATCTTGGCAAATAACCACTAAACCTACTAGAGCTAATACTATGTCAGACTTGGGTTTGGAACATACTCAGAAAAGTATAGAGAGATTGATTACAGAAGAGAAACTCAGATTGACTGAACATGGGAAAATTTAATTTAAATAAAAGAGATGTTTAAGCAAAAATAGGTCTAGAACATTATTTAAAAAGGAAAACTGCAAAATAAACTAAACTAGCTGTTAATAAGGTATAAAATGCTGAAGATATTGACGCTGTGGAATCCAGCAATACTTTCAAATAAAAGACACAAAACTATTGGAACTGAGAAAAAGAGGAAAAATGTACTTGACAGACTTTAGAAAAGACTGGATAAGCCACTGTTTTCCAAAAACCACTAGGTGTATGCAAAGAAAAGGCAAAGTGGAAAAAACTACTATGAAAAGTACCTCTCAGAGCTCTAAATTCAGGTTTAACCACACCTTACAAAGAAAATTAGGAACAAATTATGAAAAGAAAATTAGTCACAAAAAATAACAAGGAAAAAAGGGTAGTATAGTGGGCTTGTTTTGCACCTAGAGAAGGAAGAGACCAGGGAAGTGTGACTTCAAATTTAAATAGTTTGCTGTAGTTTCAATAGAAAGAAAATTATGAGCAGGGAGGTAAAATGAAATTTAAATCATTTAATGTATTCAGTTCAAGAAGGGGAGGAGAGGGCAGTTAATCACCGCCAAGGGCAGTGAGACCTGGTACATGAAATTGCAGATATGGAAGCAAGGACTTTTTTATAAATATTTACAGTTAAAGTAAAGCTGCATGGCTGCAGACTAGCATACACAGACTCTCTATTTGAAGATAGAAGAGAATGGTCTTAAATAGACTGTTAGACTGACTTCCGTATTGTGAGAGGCTTTAGACTGAATCTATGCAAAGTTGAATCACAACAGAGAAACTTCCAGTCCTGTTTTGCTAAAGTACTAGATTTTTCTAAAAAGAAGGTTGATTAAGCCTGAACTGTATTTCAGTATAATGTATTATTTGCCTATTATTTAATATTGTGCCATATCATAGACTCATAGAATAGTTAGGGTTGCAAAGGACCTTAAGATCATCTAGTTCGAACCCCCCTGCCACGGGCAGGGACACCTCCCACTAAGCCATATGACCCAAGTCTATGTCCAACCTGGCCTTGAACACCGCCAGGGATGGAGCATTCACAACTTCCCTGGGCAACCCATTCCAGTGCCTC
>JAOEHY010029205.1:0-43824 GCA_025447955.1 Psilopsiagon aurifrons
TTCTTATCTCAACCTGTGGGAATTGCATTCTTTCGATTCTCCATGTAGCAAACTGCGTGGCTGATTTATGGCCTAAACCACAACAATCCCTTAAAGCAGTTCCTGGATTAGGCTATACACAAATAAAAAGGCACCATTTGTGAAAGGGATTATTTCACCACAGAAAGGTTCTTATATCAACTTTGGACATAAATGTAGCACTTTTGGTGAAGCTCTTGAGCATTAACTTAAAGAAGATTAAACTACAGAAGTCAGTAATATAATAGGAGAACCTTTGTTTACCAAAACAATTATGGAAATACTAAACAACTATTCCACAAAAGCACTGTATCAACCTGCCCCTGGATGTCTAAATAAATAGAAGTGTTTTGCCATAAACAAAAACAGGGGGACAAGCAGAATGAAATAAAGCCCTGTTGAGCGAAAGAGAGCACAAAACATCAGATCAGAGTATTTTAAGAGTAACAGCTACATATTCTTTCTGATGCTACTGTGTATTTGTTGACTTTAGCAAGAAGCTGCATCCAAATATCTTACAGTAAGTGTTTATTAGGTTGTTTTTCTCTTCCCATCAGATTTCATTCAGTGTAGTTCGTTTATGGTAATTGATGTAGGAAGTCTCACATGTCAGTTTTCAGTTTATCTGGGCTTTTGTCAGCTGGAGTAACAACTTAGTATTTTGATTGATAAAAATTACAGTCAAAGCTAGTTTATACAGGAAGCTGCACGTAACCCCAAATACAATTTAAAAATAGATCTTGCACAAAACTTTGTGGTTTGCCAGAAGCTATCACCATTGAAAAAGTCTCTCAGAGAAAAGATAAATTTGTTGCTAGCTTAAAGATATTTTCAATCAAGAGCTCCAGGAATAGAGCCAGCTTCCCCCAACTGCTTTCAAAGCAGATGTATTTTCAACATATAACAGGCATGCTCACTAGCTTTTATGGGTGATAGTGTCTCAGTGATGCCAGAGCAATTTGATTCAAATTTTAAATCTTTAATGGATCCATAAAATCTATTTTTTTCTGCAGTCATACTTTAGCATAGATCAGATTGATAGTAGGTTCTGCCAGGCTTCTCTGTAGCCAGACTATTTTACTGATATGCCAATGATCTCCAGATTACAAAGAGACACCTACTTACTGAAAATACTAGATTTACACAGAAACTGCAGCCTGACCAGCCTTGTGACTATCTTGACAAGGAGTCTGTAGTTTCAAGACATCTCTGCATGACAGCTGGGCTACAGAAAAGGACGTACTATCAGAGCTACCCTGTAAGCTCATGTTCCCACCAAACTGGAAGGAAGTATTCTAGTTCTCATGAAAGTGCAAATTATTTTTCAGTGTTTTACAAGCAGCTTCCAGAAGGGATGCAAAAGAAAACGCAATCATTTTAAAAACTGAAAATGTTCATCTGGGTACAAAATTCAAATTAACTAACAGTGATATTAGAGAACCACCTGGTTAGACAAGATTGAGACAATAAAGAGATTTTGCGCATGTAAGTTTCACAAAAAATAATGTATTGGCTATGTAAGGAATGAGCTAAGATAACATGGCAGGAGATAATCAGCTGCTTTCTCACTCTTACAAAAAAAAGATCAATTTTTCTGAGTGAAAACCTAAAATGATTTAATTCTGAACAATCTAATGCTTGAATTCAAAGTTGCCATTTACTTACTCTTTTCAGAAGACTCTGGACTGTTTCACAGTAATTTCACAGTTATTTTTCATTAATAAAGAAGTTCTTCCTATGTGCCTTTGTCATCTTCATATACCTGAAAACCAAAACCATGCAAGTTAAAGACTGAAAATACACAAACCAGGTGAACTCTAATAATTTGATTGCAGCTACATTAGCATTTTAATTCAGATCTTGAGAGGCACCTTGGAAGTAGATTTCCCAGGCATCCCCACTCCCGAGTCCATTTCACCCCTAAACTTTGGAACATGGATTCCTTTCACATTAAGCTAAGCAGAACATTGCACTGCAGCAAAACATCTGATGTTCTCCAACAAAACCTAAAGCATTCTGTGTCCAGACCACATATGAGTCAGTCAAGTAAAAGTTACCATTTAGAATGGCTGCAGGACCATCAGCATTCACTTCTCTGCTGACTATAGAGCCTGTGTCAGTATTTTCTAGACAGACATCGTGTGCAAAACTCCTGGCATTTCTTTGACACTTTCTGCCTTAGAAGAAAGTAAGGAAGGATTTGAAAATTCTGCAGCTATTTCTACTCAAGGCAAAAGGTGACATTAAAAACTTCCTTAATATTTAGTTCTCTTACCAAGTTCCGTACTGCTGTATGAAAATATACCAAATAATGAGGCTTCTTATTTATAAGGTAGCTATAACCTTGAAAAAAACTTTCTGAAGTATCTCAGTTACATAAAGCCTAATACTCCTTAAATCCATCAGATATTTTGCAAATTTTAACTCGTATACATCATACTATAGACTCAGAACAACTTTCATATGAAAGAACTTCAGAATAGTGTTTTCAGTAAAACAATGAAAGCAATGCAAGGCCAACATAAGATCCAGAGCTTTATAGAAGCACTGAGCTTCAACTATCAGCATATGAATGCTGACAACTTTTTAGATGTTCTGTAAATAAGGATTACCACTATGAACAGGCCCGACTTTCTTGACTGCAATGCTCACTCACCTTATGCCCTTTTATTTTAAAAAACCTACCAAAATGGGAAATAGAACATTTCAGTTGTCAGCACCCTGTTAGGACAGCAAGAGTGATATTATTTTACAACAGTGTACCAAAGATAGCCAAAACTACACCTCAGTGCAGCACATCTCTTACAGCTTGAAAATGGTCTGGCTGAAAAGCAGCAATTGTGCTCAGCCTTAAGACTACCCTTACTCAGGATCTTCTGCAGCTGAGACCAAATAACCC
Organism: Psilopsiagon aurifrons; assembly: GCA_025447955.1. NCBI lineage: Eukaryota > Metazoa > Chordata > Aves > Psittaciformes > Psittacidae > Psilopsiagon > Psilopsiagon aurifrons. Next base: position 2,918 of record JAOEHY010029205.1, read on the forward strand.
AAAGGAACATCACCAGAGGGAAGACTCTGGCCAAACTACCTGACCCTGACACCTTCTAAGGAGAAAATATGAAGGACAGCATTCTTTTCTGAGACTGGGAACATGTTTTCCTCACAACAGATTTACTTTCAATAAAATGGATCTTTCATCCTGGCTTTTGCAATCCGTGGATATTAGAAAGTGGCAGGCAGCCAGCGCCACAATGTGCTTAGTAAGAATACAGTCTAAAGGGAAGGAAGAAATCCTGTCAAAACACCTAAGCAATGAGGACAGAAGGTATTAATGTCTAGGCCAGCCAAAGGAACTTCCCTTTGATTCTATCCTTTTATAGGAGTAAAGGACAAAGAAAATAGAAATCACAGGCTTGGATCGTAGCAAACAGGTCTTAACAGAGAAGGTAACAACAGTTTGTACTTTATGCTCCTATAATGTTAGTAGAAAGACTTCTTTTTCTTTCTTATTCTAAGCAATGAAGATAATGCATTGCTACAGTCTCCTAGCTGCCACACCTGAAGCCAGTGGGTGATGCAACATGGCTCACAGTAGTTCCTTCCAGCACCACTAAACCAACTGTTAAACGTTCTGTCAAGTCTCACAGTAGGTGTCACACCAAGAGGCATTGAGCAGTACCCAGCTCCTGTATCACAGCTGAAGCAATTCTTCACCAAGGTGCAGAGAAACAGAGAGATATGTAACAACTCAAAGAATGGAGGGAATAAAATATGAACCTATGTTTTACCAATTTTGCATAACAAATGCAAAGATAAGCTCTTAAAAAAAACTAGATGCAGAGGACTTTTGGAGAGCTTGAAGCAAACCACTTGAGTCAAATTTGACTATGTCATTGCTACAACAATTCACAGGGAGCTCTCCAACCTTCATTATTTCAGTTAATAAGATGATTCTTTTATGACAGAGGAAACAAATATTTATTCATTCTCCCCATTTTCTCTTTTATTTCTTCATTTCTAACTTCATTTTGCAACATCCAGGCAGGAAAAAAAAAAGCTAAATATGAATCCGTCACTGATAGACAGATCTTAAATCTATTCAGAAAAGATTTACTTTTTTTTTTAATGACCATATGGTACAAGGACAAAAAAAGTTCAGATTTTTTTGGTATCTTTTTGATTCAGAAGTAAATTTAAATACTTTATGTAATGTTTAAAACATCCCTAATCCTGAGCACAATTATGTGCTTTAATCCCATTCTTACAGAACAAACTTGAATTGAAAACTTATTTAAGGGCATATTGGGATAGTTTGCTGAAAAAGGTCTGTGTGTAACTCTCCATCTAGTTTAAGATCAAATCCTTAGAATGCACATTTTAGGTATTTTTTTTCCCAAAGACATATAAACTTAAATTAGCTCAAGAAAACCAGTTCATCTCATTGTTCTGAACCCATATGGAAGCTGCCACCTACGGGTTGTAGTTCTTATGGATCTTCATTCAATTCTTAGTGCTGCAGCAGAAAGTCTCTACACTTGATGCAATATAACAAAACAGATACACACACCACCTGTTATTTAGAGATGAATATCTCTAAAGTGAAAATTCAAGCCTGAAGGGCAGTTTGCAAACTTCCAGTATATTTGAGAACTGGAAAACATAAAAATGGAGTGCAGAGAACTTCTTGATTGTTGCTTTAAATGAGAACCTACCACACACAAACATACACACACATTTATGTGTGCATTCCTGTCTTACCTATGTAATTAAAAGAAAATAGAGAAACTGAACTTCACTGTTAACTGAAAGTGTAGATTCATTCAGCTGTAAGCTCCAAGTTGAACTTCTGTAATCTATGAGGAAGATCAGGCCATTGGTGAGAATCACTAATCAAAATGTATAGTCAATGCATAATTTCATCAATGAAATAATGCCACCTCTTGATGAAATATGGCAGATAACCAGTGTCAAGCTTGCTACACAAGCAGGTAAGCTTTAGTACTATTCTATCAGGTGACACCTGGGTGTTTGGAATTTCCCTAAACCAGCAGAATACACTGACGTTCATCATTCTTAGTATTTCAGTATGTAGGCAGCTGTAACTATCTTTTAATATCATACAAAGGAAAATACTTTGTACACAAATCAAAGCTAAACCATAGTCTACAAACCATGACCTATATTCCCTGTAGACATATGACATCATGTCTTGGCATTCCTCAGAAATAAGCAGTGGCACTTAAGAATACTCTAACCTGTGAGTGCAAGCACAAAAGGATTAAGGCAGATTGTGCTGCACAGCACTTATGACAAGAATGCATTGTGTTGTAGTCCTCAGTTACCTTAGTCTTTTCCAAAAAAAACCCAAACCCAGACCAAAAACCAACCAAAAAAAAAAACCCCAACACTCAAACCAACACAGAATATGCTGCTTTACCTACAGTATGGTTTAGTCATATGCAATTTAATTAAGAGTCAGTCTGCACATATACAATGTGTATGTGTATATCAAGATTCAATGACAAATTAAGATAAATAGCCAGATGGGTATTGTGGAAGTGGTTAGACTGGTATCTACTGGGTTCTGCAGGAGTGGGAGGGGGAATGCACAATCAAGCAAACATTTTACCTTGTATTTATTTTGCAACGTAATAAGAAATAATTATGAACCAGAGAACAATAAAATAAAAAACAACCATAAATCAGAGGTCAAAATTAATTAGAACCAATAAATAAGCATCTCACTTAGCGACTTAGCTCTATGTGCAGCCACATTTCTTCCCCCAACCGCTCTTTTTTTAATTGAACAGTTAACCCTGTGAGTTGTTAACTACTTGAATAATTCTTACTTAGGACCTGTAAGGAAGTGCTCTTAATTTCTATGGAAGAAGTGAAAAAAAATCTCATCAGAAAACAAGTGCTGAAAAAAATTCATGGTGAGTCTGTTACAATATAAAAGTCTGTTGGAAGACATTTTTTATAACATACATATTTGAGGCATAGTTTTGATTGAACATGAACACATACACAATTGTTTCAAACAAAAGCTATTCAAGCCCCATTCCTGCTTTTAATAAAGTCACTAACAGAGTACTATTGTCATCTATGAATAATTTCACAAGTGCAGCGCTGATGTTTGTGTGGAATGTATTTGATTAAATCTGGCTTTAGGCATAACATGAAAATGTATTTCAGCATATTACCATGTATCCATCAAAAGTACCTCGGAGTGCAATCCTAAAATAAAAATCAGAAACGTTGCTTGAAACTATCAGTAAGAAAAACATACCGTCAAGTTTTCTGAAGACTAAAATAGCTCATGGAAACAAAACAGGGAAGGGCTTCTGCCTGCTGAAGTTACCTGCTGATAGTTAATCTCTTTTGCAGCTTTGAGATTAAAACTACAACAAATAGTCCTCTTAGAAAAAGAAAGAAAAAATACGTTCAACCCACACTTAGCCCTGGCAGAACTCAGATACACTGAAGATAGCAGTCACTCCAGAGTTCAAAATGCTCTGAAGGAGGAAGTCCCTTTTAGTTTTTAGCAAGGGACTTATACAAGCTGGCAATTATCTTTGTAATAAATGCCTAAGACCCCAGTACATGCTAGCATTGCTTTTAATGTAATAAAAAGAAATATTATCAGTGAATTATTGATGTACTTCAAGTTAGTAAAAACCATTTATAGAATGCTCAAAATCATGTAAGTTATTAGGCAAAAGAAAATATCCATGCAGTGCTAAAAAAGGTTGGTTTTTTTTTTTTTGTTGTTGTTTTTTGTTTTTTTTTCAAATATTTAGGAGCAGTACCAAAGCTTGAGAAAGCCAAAGAATTCAACTGACTGACAATTGCGGAGACATACACTTGCAGCATATGATGATATGCTTACCTACAGGTCATGTGGAACACAGCACCACCACACAGGAAAGTAGAATAGGCTTCCTTTCACTATGACTTATGTAAGAAAACATACTGCCTTAAGCAAATGGAATACACAAAATGTCTAAACCTGCCTCAAAAGTTCCAGAATTTCCCATATAGTATAAAACACACAACAACACACAAGCTCAGACCTCTCACTGAACCCCCAGTAACATCTAAAGCCCCCACCTACAATAAACATTCACACATGCTGCAATTCCGGAGGCAACAGGTGCCCTGATTTTTGCCTGGTTAGATAACAACACTGGGAACAGCTGTGGAAATCAAGCTTTTGCACAGCATAAACTTGAGCAATACAAGGTCAGAACTTATTTTCTTACTTTTAATTCAGCAAAACTTAAAAGTTAACCAGATACCTGTACATTGACATGCAAAAATTTTATTATCAGACAGTAGTTCGTTCTGAATGTCTCTGAACAGCAAAGTGCAGTTATGGTTTGGGGCTAGTTGCAACAGATATCCAAATAGGAAAGTAAATGTCTAATTTCCAGTCTGTATTTCTGTGTAGGTACTGTGTTCAATCACTTCACAAGCACATGAAGAAGTAAGGCAAACTAAATAACATGATATATAACTTGCAACAACTGCAAGCTCTAGTCCTCAAAGCTTAGGACAGGCTAAGATGAAAAAAAGTTAACAGCAAGGTCCAAAAGTGCTGCTAAGCTGTTCATAAAGTTGACCCAAACCCAGCAAAGTGCTCCTATTCTCCTCATTTGACCCTGTTAGACTCCATAACAGGAACCTAATACTGTTTTGGACACTGTAAAGCAAACCTCACTGTGTAAAAGCCACGCCGAACTATTTTAATTCTCACATGGCTACCCACTAGTCACAGTGGATGTACATATCGACAGCTAAAGTGGATAAGCTACTGATGAAAGATCAGAATTGTTTAGAATATTTGTCTGTTAAAGTAAGCTTGAGAATAGCTTAGAACAGGTTCATAGCTTAAAGTGTATTTTGCCGGATGAATTAATATCCTTTCTCATGAACACTATAGATCTTCAAGCAGCTCTCTTGAAGATTTTAACGTTCCAGGAAAATCTCCTGGGAATTTCTGTTTTGTTTCATAGAATTTAACTTTCAAAAAAGGAGTTTAGGTAAACACATATATACACATAGTCTACTTAGTTACTTCTAAAACTAACTAGCAAATAAATAACAACTTGAAATTAAAGGCTGTTACAACCCAGCTCTAAGCCCATACCCCAAAAGATGAGAAACACAGTCTTTGTACAAATGCATTTCAGAACTCATAGAATATATATCTCATACATACACACAATGTTGCCAAGCAGAAGCCAAGATGTTTTTAATCAAGATACTGGACCATAAAGGCTGATGAAACATACCTTGCTTCAGACACAGATTCAGAAAAAAGCTCTTGTTAATAGGAGGCTCTGTTATATATAAACCAGTCCAAAAGACACACATATTCTTGACTAGCCAATAATACTGGAGCAAGTTGAGAAAGGTGGTCTCTCTAGCTTTGGACAGATGCTTATAATTCATCAATCAACTTTTCTCACCTGAAGGCTTAAGTTACAATAGCTAGCAGAAAGAGCTAATGTTGATGCCATACCTGCTATATTTTTTCCTTACAAACTTATGGAAACTATGGGGGTTTTACTGTTTCAAATGGGACAGGATGTATAATGCAGATGTGTCACTTCTGCTCATCAACCTGTTTTTAATACAGGTGTATAGGTATGGTTTTAGAGAGGAAAAGAGAGCCAGATATATATTCTTTGTATGTCTTATATCAATGAAGTACAGAAGAGGTCTAAATAAAGTAAAAATCATCCCTCCCATGCATTCAGAAATCTAGATCACACTTACATATCCTTTGAAGAAAAAAAGCAAAGGTAGCCTTTCCAGTGGTTAAATGTTCATATTCCATGCAATAACAGTTTAGAATTTACATTCTTGGAGCTGCTAAAAATAGCTGATCAGATAAACTACATTATAATCAGCATCATAATGTAAAATCTGTAAACCATTAGAAATGCTAAGGAAATTAGCCTTCAGAAGATGCTAACATCAGCAGGATGTTCAAAAGAGGGATACTTGCAAAAAGCCAGTTCAAATTCTCTTAACCCTCTTGATTTCAAAAATTTCAGGTTTCAGAATTGCAAAGTCTCATCAGTCATACACCAGAGACATAATTTAAACAGAGAACTACAATTATGGAGTTATTTTTCAGTATGGAAACATAAAACTTCATATCTTACTTGAAAATGTGAGTTTTACATACAAACGCAAGTAAAATTTTGGGACCATAGTATGTTTGAGCCAATGCTTCCAGCTGTCTCCATTTGTTTTCCCAACTTCATTTTTCATATGTAATTGCACTAACTTAAAGAAAATGAGATTACATATACCATTAGTTTTAATGGCTTAGAAGAAATAATCAGGACAGGTTGTACAAGGCAATTAAAGAGTTATAGCTTTGTATTGCATGGCAAATCACACGATTTTCTTATTCTATTTTACTGCAGGGTTTGTATGTACATACAGGAAACCATATCCACACTATCAAGGCAGCCATGAAATCCTGAATTGTGTGAGCCTTACATGTGTGGAATCTCATCGGGTGTATCTCTTTTATGCAAGTTATAACTTACTAGGGTTTTTATTATGTTCACTTTTATTTTTATCCTAGTTGAGCCATAGTCTTTTCATTTTTACTTTAAATAAAATATCTGTACTCTTTTTGAAGACAAGGCTTTAAGCCATTTGTGGTTTTACCACAGCTTTCTTTCCTATCCCTGTGGAAAAAAAAAATTAAAAAAAAAGAGATTTCAAATTGTGTCATTTATATAACAGCATTACAATATGTTACTATCATATTCTTTCCTAATTTTATACAGTGTCAAAGCTGATTTACTTTCACTATTCTCATTTAATACAGCCCATAGGGATTCCTAGATGATTTTACTAGCAGTAACAGTCAATTTCTGCATCAGTGATTTTTAAATTGTATAAATAATGCCATGATTCCTTCCACTGTGTATCACATAAGCTATTAATGCACTTAATTTATCATAATTCTATTTCCTTAGATTCCTTAGGTTCTTCTGAACTTCTATGACTAATATCCAGGCTTAACCGCGCTTAAAAATTCTGTCACTTGTCCATTTTTCTACTTCAGGATACTTTGTATCAAGTTTTGCTAGTATAAATGAAGCATAAAGACGTAGTAAGGCATTTTTAGCATTACAAAAAGTGAGCAGTGATGTCCTTCAGAGGCTCATACTTCAAGTATTTGCTCTCTCTCTTGCACACATGCAAACATACATAGGTAAAAAGATGCCAAATGTAATGCAGAGCTTTAGGGTATAATGTCAACCTTTTCCCATGTTAAAAGTACCCATTATTATTTCTGTCTCAGTTCTCTGTTTTTCAACCATGTTTTCTGTAAGGAGAAAATATTTTTAGGAGCCTTGGGTGATATGGTTTAGTGTGAGGTGTTCCCGTCCATGGCAGGGGGAATGGAACTCGGTGACTGTAAGATTCTTTCCAACCCGAACTATTCTATGATTCTATTAGAGTAATTTTGTGACTCTGAATTGCTGGATATAGAACATGAAAATACAGCAGTAGGAACTCTTCAATAATAGTAATTGATTTTCCTCTCGCAAGAATATTTGTGAATGCAATATAAATATTACTTATGGTGTGATCTGACAGAGCACTTTGTAACACCCAGTTAAGAGTCTAGATCTCTGTTATTATAAAAAAAAACAAACACACACCCCTAGAGCTTTTTCTTGGAACATTTTTACCATTTTTCTTCAGTTAAACACATCCACTGGAGTCACAGGAAAATTTTGCTGGAGTTCCTTTTTAGTGTTTTGCTCCTTAAGTAGCAGGTCATTCCATAAGGTAGCCCTACAAGTGACCCAAGTGAGATATATTAAAATCTAGTCATACAATAACCCTGGACTATTTTACATAATAAGATTTTTTTTTTTTTTTTCCAACTCCCAGATGTTGCTAACGGATAGAAAAAAAGACCTGTAAAATTCTTCATCATGAACCTTTTTCTCTGCAAATCCCTTTTTTCCCCCTTTCAAAAGCAATTCTGAATAGAGGTAAAAGAAGACAAAACTTGACCTTTTGTGATCCCAGCATTAATAGGTCTGTTCATAATTCAATCTGTGTGTGTGTAGAAGCATCCATGTGGAAACATGCAGGCCTGAGAGACATAAAGCCTTTCCCTTTAAACATTATCTGACCCTATGAGTCTTATTCACAAAAGAAGGCTTACGTACGCATAAGTTGAAAAAAATGCATGCTTTCATTGTGCTACAGAGAGCCTACACATTTTACTCCTCCTTCTCCAGGAAAACCCATCATGGAAGTGACACTTGTACAGGAGTTGGATGAGGGAATGGTAAATGAACACAACATAGCAAAAAAAAAAAAAAAAGCACATGCCAAGAATCAACTTTTGCTCATTAAAAGTATAGGACAGTCATCTCCTTGGCTGTCATATAACGGGGAAATAGAATGGATGTGGGAGAAGTTGAGGTCTCCCATATGCTGCAGCCTTGCAGAATTCTGCCTTATGAAGGAAGCTTGTTTTTCTTGCTATACTAAACCTATTTTTCCTTCCATAATCACTGTGCACCAAGGTAAGGGATGACTGTCATTTGTGCCTGGTAAATTGGTATGTAGGTAATATTTACAATATAGTATTTAGAGTCTAATGAACTGCTTATGCTTATATGGTATGTAGGTTTCAAGACAACTCTGTAAGTTATTTTGTAAGTTAAAGCCTATCGGTGCTACTGCAAATCCAGAGCAAATAAGAGTATCAGTTATTTTTATTATGTCTATACATAAAGTCCATCTTCATGTTATCAATATCTCTTCATGCCTCTCTTGTGTAGTTTGGCGCTGTAAAGTCATCCATCAGTTTAAATGCTATGTTACTCAGAGTCCACTCATGCTACCAGAGAGTGCTCTAAGCCACTTTGCACTGAACCTGTCAATTGAAATCTGAACAAGGGGCAGGAGGTACACAGTTGTAACAACAGCAATAAGAGTTTCCATTTAGTGAAACAAATTCTCAACTGGTATAGATCAGCCAAGCTTCAACAACTTCAGTATTGATTTATACTAGGATCTGAACTCAGCATCTGTAATTATTTTCTAAACCAGGCAAAACAAATGGCATCAGGGATCATGAGGAAGTCTTTTCTTAATAAGCAATGAGTGAAGCAATTCTGCAATATGATGACTTCCCTGTCAAAATTTCCAGCATTTTCACCCCCATTAGAGAGGAAATACTGCCCAGATTTTGAAAGTCACGTTCTGTACCTATCTGCACCTTCATATGCCCAAAGGCTTTCCAAATGCAGCTTTGATAGCACTCACCTTCTAGAATCTCAGAGGAGGAATGTTAAGGAAGAAAAGAAATGGAAATTTCACAGATCTCTGTTGCTTTAACTGTGAAATAGAAACGAGATTATTCAACAGGTAATCAGAAAACAGAAAAAAAAACCCCAACCCTTCAAAAGTAAGTCTGTGATGGTGCCGTGATTAGTGACTTACTACGAGTGCAAATGTTTGTGTTCAGCGCCTTTTACATCATAGTGAAGATACCAGTGATCCCAATCATGTTAAACAATTTGTCATTGTTTGCTTACTTGAACATCTGATTAAGTGGTTAGTGAATAAAAGTCTAATCTTGGATTGACTAACTACAGTTCATTATTTTTCATAATATATTTGATAATTAATATTCCCACTAATGAGATCTTTTTATTTGAATTACACTTCTAGGAAATTGTTTGGTTAGATGAACTACAAAAATAAGGAATATTTAAAGATAAAGCTGGATAATTAATGTGGAAATATTGTGGAACTGGTGTTCAGGCTGATGTCAAGTGATATCAAAATTAATATCCATAATGAAGGACATATGAAATATTGACAATCAGTTGAGTTATTCAAAAGCAAAATAAATGAGCCTATATTCTCTGAGCAATGGATATTGCAATTCCATCAAAGAAAAACAGAGGGCTGTGACTACTGTCCACTCAGCCATCACTTTGCATGTTGTGCCACTCACAGTAGTTTCTTACTTCCTCCTAATTGCTTCATGTTTTTTCATAAGTTAAAGCTGCTCACAAGCATAATTGTGAGTTCTGAGCTCAATTCAGACTCATTCACACCTACAGTAGGTACTTCGGGACTGGGTGGTGCAGTACCTGGCAACGTGTCCATGCTTTTCAGTGTACCGCAAGTCTTTAGGAGGATAGCTAAAATACCCTGCTAAAGGTTAGTGAAACACCTGAATGGTATTGCATGGGATTCCCAAACTTCAATATAAATCAAGTGGATTTGTATATATGAGGTATTAATTTGCAAGCTCTAAATAGAAAATTTAGTGCCTGTAAATTAACTGCATAACATGTACCAGAAGATCTTGAGCATCTAGAACCAAAAAGACATTTAATATTTTTCCCACTTAATACATGTTTCTCTCTTGTTCTCCACAAAAATTTTGTTGTTCCTCTTTATTTTCATGGCCTTCTAAACAACTCAAGGATGGTTCTAGGCAGTATTTTTGCTATGGTAGTAATAAACAGTTTGTTTTCTATCTGCATATTTCTGGTAATAAGCCATGGGTCATTAAAAGCTTTTTATTCTGCTACATGCCTTTTACCAAGCACTTGGAACTGGAAAAGCTATTCATCCCAACCTCAGGACGATAGTTTAGGATTTCTGCCAAAGTAAGGAGCTCAAGATTGAGATCTACATATATAAGTCATTTAGTGAATCTTTTTTATTTAAGAAAAATATGAATTGTTAGAGATGGTAGAAAACAAGGAAAAGTAATGTTACTGCAAACAAGTTAATGTCAAATAAAAGTTATTGGTAGAAAAATGAAATATCATTGATATAACTCTGAAAATAGTTTTAATTATTCTGAGGAATTAAATGTTATTAAATCTTTACTGGGAGCATTCCAATAAGAGGCATGTATTAATACTATACCTGAAGGAATAAATTATTTTTGCCATCCAGAAACCTACAGAGAAAGTATTCTTCACTTTTATCCTCCATCATTTTCGTATTAATATTTAATTTAAGGAATATGCTGTCAACTTCACAGCATGAGCTATTGTAAAAAAATGCTTGATTTAATAGCTTTTCATTATAATATTTCTTGCATAATCTTATGATTAGCTTACTAAATCTTGACACTGTAAACTATACTTTTTCTTTAAAAGAAAAGAGCAGGGTTATTTTTTGTTAGAGCAGAGCAACAGTTCTAACAAAAGCAAAGGAGTTATTTAGACTCTTAAAGGAATATTAAATATAGTGCTAGGGTGAAAAATCTCTTAAAATTTGCTTACCTAGCAAAAGGAATTATGTATGAAAAACTGCAGGAAACAAAATTTGAAGAAAACATCCCTGGTTTCCTTAGAAATTTGCAGAATCGATAAAAAGTGTGACATATACCAAATGAGATCAATTTTTCATACCCACTGCAGTCAGGGAGGTTTTGTCTAGAGGAAGGATTAATCCGTCTTCTACATGGAGTCAAATACAGTGCTGGAGTCAGACATGACATTAAACATGTTTACAGCTACTATGTAGAATGTATTAAAAATATATTGAATTTCTATCTTACTTTAAGCTTCCCACCCATCCTTCAAGTAGGAGCAAGGTTCAATGAACTTTATTTCTATTTTGGAACAATGAGGGAACAGGAATGAAATTGCACTTGCCAAAATTCTGTTTGGGGGCAGAACAGATAGCTGTGCAATGCCCCTTGGACAAAATTATGAACTAGCTACTTTTACTTCTTTTGGATCAATATTAGGTGTCATCAAAAAAGAATATGTATTGTGACCATGTAGCCTAATGGCTTTACTAATTTTTCATTGGCCATTGAGTTAATTGGAGCTAGAAGTTAATCATCAATGTATTTTTACAAAGAAAGGGCTAGAAAAGATAAGAAAGTCAAGGCATCCAAGTCAGACCCACTCAATATGGAATTAGGATGACAAAAAGAAAAAGAAAAAAATTGGGAGTAAAATGCAATAGTTGCCTTACAGAGAAAAGAGAAAATCAGTCACCAACCTTGCTTACCTAAAGAATTCAGAAATACTTTTCACAGCTACAGTGTTATCAAAGTGACCAATGTGTCCTATCTGGAGACATTTCACAAGATGGATAATTGAAGAAAAAAATATTCATGAAAGCCATCACTCATTGTAAAGTTCATTTACTTTAATGGGGACTGAGGGGTTTTTTTCTGCCAGTCAGTATTGTTACTGACTTCCCAAGGTATTTAGTTGTTTCTGATAAGCACGGTTTCATTTATTATAAGAGCTGAATCATAAGCCAGTGAGAGGCTAAATTTATAACAGTATCACATATATATAGGTGTCCTCGAGACTTTTTTGCGTGTTCCTAAAGCCAATGCACAGAAGAGCATCAAGTTGTTAGCTCTTGCCTAGTAGAGCTCTTGCTCTATCTGTTGGGAAATTACCCTTTGCATCTGGGGATCACAATAGTCCACAGAAAAAAATATGTAAATCTGTAGATTCAGAAATCTGTATCCTGAAATTATTTTTGGCAATTGCTTTACTAGGTCATTAAGAAACATAGTGGTAGAAAATTGTCCCATTTTTACATGGAGTTCAATATCAGCTTTAAAGTCAGTTACAAAAAAATAACATTTCTAACCTTCAAATGTAGTTTTTTTGGTCTCTTTTTTCTCTTATTTGTCAACAAATTTACTTTATATAATTCACTTTATCTGATTTTAATATATTTCCTCTCTTACCAGTGATCTCTAATGGTTTTTCCTTTCTGAAATTAACAGCAAACTCCAACTGTAGAATTAAAAATAACATACTACATGCTTATGGCTTAAAAACCCATAAGCAGCATTCTCATATAGACATATGTATTATCTTCTTATATATTTACAAGTAGGCATTTTTATATACAGTTGTTTTTTATCTTGCATCAATTTGAAAAGGCACATATTTTAAACATTATTTGGGTTTTCTTGGCTTGCAATATAATTATCAAAAAACACCTTCCGGAATGAATAGCCAAAAGCTTCCTACATCCCAAATATATTTTTCTGTGATCAGTATTTTAAAGTTGGGAAAACAGTGTCTAATTTAGATGCAGTAGAGATGAGGTTAAAAAAAAAATTAAGACCATGCTACTTTTGACAATAGTCAATTGCTTTTGTATGGATTTTATAAAACAGTCAGTCTCCAACTCATTGAGGGGGTCCTATTTAAACGATACTTTTACTTTACCTTTGGTAGGGTTTGGCCTCACATTTGCCTTTTTCTCTTCTGAACAGAAGGCGTTCTACCATGTTCTTGTCTTCCCCTATATACCTGTCAAAAGGTATCAGTATGAGAGGATCAGTTATTAACTTCAATGAAACCAGGATTTCATCTACTGTCCCAAAGTCTGAAACAATCCAAACTATTCATCCAAGTGTGGTAAATGAAATCTCTAGAAAGGAAAAAGAGGTCTGTAGATGCTTGCTGTCACAAGGCGATTTGATTGACACTAGTACACCCACTGGTCTTCAGCAATTATAGCTGAAAACAAAACCAGAACTGGGAGCAGATGGGTAAGCTTTTAAGTAAATAAAAAGTTAAAGATTATTATTGTTAGCCTTATCACAGAAACATTTTCTTCCTGGCACAAACAAAGGGCTAACAAAGTTAGCTGCATATGACAGGCCTTCCATTTGACAAAAAAAGATGATATTAAAATTCTGATTATAAACATGAGAAAATGTCTGGACACTTGCAAAGAATTCAAGAACCTTATTTTGGCAAATTCTTGTGGCACTACTGTTATCAGAACACATAGACCTGCACTTTTATGAATAAGTAAAAATAAAGTAAAAACATGTTTAAATAAAAGTTAAACAAAACTTTCAGCCAGAAGAGTTGTTTTAATGAACAATACTTTATAAATTTGCATACTGCATCTCTACTTTTATTTAATGAAAATAAAAGATACAGATAGGGTGTCCTGTTTTTCTCAGCATACATATAATTTTATTCTTGTATCATGCTTCTCAATGTCAAATGGGACTGTACTGACTAAAAAAATATTTAAACTGTTGGTTACATTTCAGACAGAAAACAGATATGTTTCTCCAGTCAAATGAATGCAGCTGGTCCAATAAAACAAATATACTTAACAAACTACAATGTATTTCTTAAAAGACCAGGATCTATTCCTGGTCATCCTTATGTGAGTCCTTGCCTAACACCGTAATGATTTGGAAAGACAAAAGCTAAAAAACTCTACAGAGCTGCTGTTCAGAGATTTTCTGAAAGGTTTTGGTGGAGAAGGCGTAAGTCCAGGTTTGCATGTCACTCAATTAAATGAGTAAAAAGCCACCAACTTCAACTGACATCACTTCACTGCAGCTGAGGGTCTGTCCCAGGACATTCAGATACACAGGGGGAGGGACAAGTCAATTGTAAGTATGGATACGTTGAGATCACAGGAAAACCCTATGGATCTCTGGGTCTTCACAAAAGGCTACAGAAGCTACACAGAAGAATAGCTCTTCCTTTTCCTCCCCCGACCCTCCACAAGCAGTTAAGAATGATGCTACTATGAGCTCCTGATCTACATCCACAAGGCACAGGGAAAGGTACACAGAATATAAAGATAACAGGACAGGCATTCATTACTGCAGCAAATTTCTGTTCCATACATGGATTCATGGAGAAAATATAGTTCTTTCCAAGTCCTCTTTGTCCAGCTTATACATGCTTTCTAAAAAGTATGCTAATCACTGGTGTTCATATGAAAATGGGCAAGAGCAGAGACATTTAGCTATTTTTTTTCCCTCACAACCACTAGGAGGTTTTTTTTTATTTTTGATTAAATCTTTGGTAAATCTAACTAGGTTCTAAGCAAGGTTTAGTGCACATCAGAATATCATTCCTGATATCATATCATAAATTACATTACTATTGCATATTTTGTTAATCAGAACTACCTGGACAGGATCAATAATAGGTAGAAATTAGTGGCCTGTCTGTACTTACATTCCAAGAGAGTTATATTATGTTAGGAAAACTACATTAAAGAAGGGAAAAGGAAGTAAGTATGATAAGTAAAACTATCTTTGTCTGGAAAACAAATTAAAGATTAAGAATAGAGAGGATAAAAGACACAAAAGATGAAAAGAATGTAAATCTGTAAAAACAAGGTATGACATGATTAACTCACAGAATTAGAATAACAAAATCAGCAAGTTTCAAGGCTGATACTCCAGAATAGAAATCCACAATTTACACTTGCCCAGTTTTCTTTTTAGAGCCATAGAAACGTATGCAAATAAAAAAGTCCACACTTCCTTACATCTTGTAAGAAACAAAAGGAATATTCACATGGATACAAGGGGTATGATACCTTATTTCCTTCAAACTTGAGTAGCTTTCCACAAAATTTAAGTCACGTTGCAGTAAAATGCTAGCATTTTGCATTTGATCTCCTAGTATTTTACATTCTGTGTGCCATGGCTAACACAACTTCAGGGGTGCAAGATCTGGAGAATTAGGAGTAATGTGTCATTAATTCAATTAACTCTTCATTACATTTCTATATGTCTTAGTGAAGTGCATTGGAAGCATACCTTCAGTAACATTCAAATGAGTGCTTAACTTCCTATGATGTTTTCTGACTCATAAATTTCAGGGATCAATAGAACTCTGCATCCTTTTTTTGTGTATAAAAATTGTTCCTGCAATGCAGCTGTTTGACAAATGCAGCATCTTTTTAAGTAATATGCCCCAGTATTTGAATTTATAAAAAAGAAAGTAGATACTTGCTTACTTATTAAAGAAACCACATAGCAATAAGAGGACATAAGAAGGTTCACTTCCTTTAAAATAAAATGTCACACATATATGCATATGAAGAATTAACATAAGCAGTGTATCAAAAATAGAACATAACAGATGGTGTAGAACCATAGATTCATAGGATGGTTTAGGGTGGTTGCTCAACATGCAAACCTTACAAGATGAATTAATGGTTATACAAAAACTTTTTTAATTGGTCATATATTTTAAAAGTATCAAAATAATGTGTATGGCATATTGTTTTAACAATGTGTTGAAAGTAAATAGGAATTTTTCAATAAAATCTATCCAGCCTATTAACTTTTAAAAGTTAGTATTTGTAACCAAATGACAGGCAGCTACTGTAAGTACTTCTAAAATTATGCTTTATATGCATATTGGTATAAATAATATTGTTTAACCAAAATCTCATGACACTCAACCTTCATATATATGTTGACAAGATTCTCCAATGGTTTGTTACCATACAAAAGAGTGGGACAAATTACTTATTTATATATACAAAACATGCTTATAAAGGCCAGCTGCAGGTATTTTTTGGAAAGTGCATTTTAATAAGGTCCTATTCAGTGGGGGAACAAATGGGGAAAAAGTAGTTTGCACTACAGAGTTTAGTGCAGGAGCTTTCTCTTTTTCCGACAACGAAATCAATCATTTGTCCAGACTGTGGGGAGTCAGAGTTAGTTACTGAAAAGAGCTCCATATATAAACAAGTCAATAACTCATTGTGTGTTATTGTTGGACTGAAGAAGTCTGCTTTCAAAAAGCTGCCCCTGCTTCTCTGAGAATGAATGTCACTGTATTCAGAGAGTGAGAGAGGGGTCTTTTGTTTCTAGCTATTGCTAACTGCCATTTATGTATGGGAAAAGAGATGTGGCTGCTAGTTGTCCCAGGAAAACCATACCATCACCACCACACAGTTCTACATTATGGCTGCCCTGGACCTTCCTTTTGTAAATGAGCTTCTATGAGAGAGCTCACACACTTCATTGAGTTTCTCGCTCACAATATTTGTAAATATTGTTTTCATTTTATAAAGATAAAATGACTGAAGATTAGAGGAAATAAACATATTTAAGTACTTTATTTATGACAGTGTAAGGAATAACACTCTAAACATATTAGCCTTAAGGTTTTCTGCATAAACATCAATATGTTCAGTAACTCCACAGCACAAAAGTGAACTTTAACATGTCTTTGTACTGCTTCATGTTTCTCTAAAAGATAAGAAAACCCACAGCTGCTGAATCATCTCAGTTCAGACTTAAGGGGGGGAAAAAAGAAAATTGAAATGTTATTTTTGTTCGCCTAACTAAGATCACTCCTTTAGCCTCCAGCCCAACTAATTAATGTACCCACCTTTGAGATTTAATAATAAAAATTGGAGGTTCTGCAAACAATACTGTTATTCCACACAGGAACTCAGAGGATTTCTGTTCATATCTGTTAAGCTATCCACATGTAAAGTTTTTTCAAGAGCATGCATAGCTGTAGTCTAGGTTTGACTATTGTTAAAATTGAAAAACTTCACTAACTGTAAAATAATTCTGGTTTCATTTTTAAAAATGACTTGACATATTCTGTATGTTGACACAGAAACTGAAATTTCTTTTTTGCTGCACCTAATAAAGGTGGAGTGAAAAAGTCATGATCATTGTGCTACCCCATGGAATTAGCACAGGTTCACTTAGGAAATAAGCTTTGTCCATGTTTCAAAACATACACAACACTTCCAAAGACTACAGAACATTTCTGAAGAAATATAGAAGAAATGGCATCCTTTTCACACTGAAAAAAACATAATGAACATTCTATATTTTTCAGGAGGCAGATCAATAGGGAAAACCCAACAGGAAAAGCCCATCAATAGAGTTTAAAAGAGTAAAGTCATGACTGCACTGTAAAATCCCACCTATTGCATAGATGTGCAGCTTGCAGCCTGACCTAGTCTGTTCAAACAAGCATGGCTTTGGGGAGCACATGGCACTAATTCTGGATTTTCAGAACTCACTGATCTCCCATAATACCTCTCATGCCTTTGAGCCTCTGTGTGGCTGTAGGACAGATTCAGGTATATTCTGTAAAGCTAAATTACACTTTGAAACTTCTAATTTTGAGGTTTTTTACTATCAGATAGAGCTACATTTAGAGTAGTTTCTTCTGTCTATCAAAGAGGAATGAGATTCTGCACACTAGGAAAAGCAGGTGACCTCCTGGGTGAAAATAATCATTGGAAAACTCAAGATTCAGGAAATGAATCTTACAGAAGTAATAGTTACTAAAGTTTAGGATGCATTTAAAAACTGTGTTAAAACCCTGATCTGTACACAGGGTTTTTTTGAGTAAAAACACAGACTAGACTTACACCTTAGTAGTGTTCTAAAAAAAAATCTGTCTGCAAAGGAAGGCATACAATGTCACATCAGCTTGGGACTCAGCAATAATAAGTTTGGGGTCTGAACTGAAGTATTCAGGAGATGCAGAGAATAAAGGAACCTTCCAGGTGGTCTAACTATAATTTTTTTCCTTTCAATATTATTTACATTGTGGGTACTGAAATCCGGTTTGAGAACATGGACACTCTGCAGCCCACATCACTTATCCTGAAGAAATACTGACCTAACGCTGAATAAAGTGATTCATAAAGTGAATGGCAGGCAAACTTTTAACCACAAATATAGCACACCTCAAAAACAATTGCTATATATATAAAAAAGTGTTTATGTCATAGTTACGGAAAGTGATAGGCAACAGTTAGCTCATTATGTGCTAGATTTTCAAATCACAGAATCATAGAATCGTAGAACAGTTAGAGTTGAAAAGGACCTTAAGATCATCTAGTCCCAGCCACCCTGCCATGGGCATGGGTACCTTGCACTAAACCATGTCACCCAAGGCTCCATTCAACCTGGCCCTGTGGCAGTTCAGCAAATATATTGTAAACTGGAGAGAAAAGGTAGAAGTTGTTTGAATTAAAAAAGAATTTTTAAGGGGATTCTGGTGGGTGAAATAGAATCAACCTAATATTCCTGGAATCATGCAAAGTTTTTCTGAGTTGGTAACTTTGTCAAAGACCAATTCATGAATAACAGCTGATAAGATATTTGAGAAGGAAATTTCTTGTACAATTGTGAAATAAGTTTATTTAAGGTGGACAAGCAATACTAGAAAAATATATGTGAACTTTGTAATAGCAATAGGCATTGATCTTTAGGAAAAAACCTTAGTTCTGAACTTTTAAAAATGCGTTTACTTTGCATTTACTTTGTATTTTTACTTTGAATGAGAAAGATAGTAATAACCATTCAAGAGACTTCAGGTAAAAAACCTGCCTGATGTAAATATTTTCCTTTATTGAAATGAAAGAAAAATAATCAAACACTTCGGTTATACAAATATTTTAAGTGCTACTTAATACTATCAGTTCTCACTGTAGTGAAAAATTCAGATTGATATTCCCCTGTGATAGACAATCTGAGGCATTTTATTTAGATATGATAAAAAAGGCAAAAAGGATAAAGAAAAACATAAACCCAGGATACTAGGCAGAAAGAATCTGATTATTCAAGGAAATAGCAATTAGCAATTAGTAATTGGTATCCCTTCTTTCTCTTGTTTCACAATGAAGAGGGATACTAATAAACATTATTTGTCATGGCTGTTTTGCTTGTCTTATTAAAATGAACTGACTGCTTAGGACAAGAACCCTCTGTAACACATGGGTATCGCAGAGATTTATATCTGAAGGCTGAAAACAGCCAGGTAGTCAACTAATAACGAAATGATGAAACATGATGGTTAAACATGAACTAGGTTCTTGAACTCACTACCTGGCCCTCTTTATCTTAAATGAGCAGAAAATCAATGTACTTGAGTTTTGCCTTCCCTACTCCTCTGTTTCCAGGATTTCAGTGATCTAATAACACAAAACTAAACTTTACGTCTCAATACATAGCATGCTCACCTGCAGACAGGAAGACATTCTTCCTCCAATACACAGAACTGCACAGCTGCCTAGGTACTCCATAGGGAGCATCCCTTGATGTGTAATTACCTATTACAATAGGCTCTGATCCAGAGCTTATTGTAGTCATTCCACCCAAATGGGCTTTGGGGCATGCCCACAGTCCAGGTGCCTAAATAAATGCTGAAACTGCCTAATTTGCTATGTTCCCCATCACATCAGTATATTCACACAATTTGTTAAGCACAGGATAAGCACAGATAATATCTCTGCACTATTTCAGCTGACAATCACAATTAAGAGTAATTTTAGAACTCCTATTCCTGGTCCCTTTAATATAGTAACATCTTAGTAATTAACTTGTCATTTTAATATGCATTAAATCTGCTTTGTTTTTTTCCCCTGTAACCTCTCAGTATTCACAAACAAAAACTTCAAAGCAACCAGGCTTCTATTATTATTAGCCTTTTACTAGTATATTTGCTTAAAATAAAACTCCCAGAAAGGGGCAATTTCTTTTATTCTCCTATAATTATTCTTGTTGGGGAGCATTCTTTTTTTACATTATATATGATTTATAGTTCATATGTTATGTGATAAAATAAGTAATAAATACATTCCATTTTTCAATTTCTTGGCATTACAGCCAGATACATTTTAAATAATGTTTTAAAGCATGTAACATTTAAACATCATGCGAATAACTAACCTCACTATTTTATCCCAGATTTTGTTACGGACGTTATTCTGCCACAAGCCTTGATACTATAATTGCATTACCTTAAATGTTAGATTTCAACATACTAAAACAAAGCATCCATTTGCATTATTTTGATTTGACAACTTTAATTAGGACAATCCATTGCTGTCATCAGTGCCTTTGTGAGTTTCTGCTACAAAGGTACCTGGGATGGCTATTAATGCCTGGCATTACCAGGAAGTATTACTAAAAAATCAAGACATAACCTTAGGTAAATATGGGAAAAGCTTATTGCATGGAAGAAAACTGACTGTGAAGTTAGATAGTTGGGGTTTTTTTAAGGAAAACTGTTTACTTTGACTCCTGTCAATAGCACAGGAATTCCCTTTTGTTTACAAAATTATATGAATTTGATCTAAAAATGCCTTCCAATTTTTATCATGTTTTGCCCGTAAAATGCTAAAAGCCATCTCATAGGTCCAACTGTTACTATGGACTACAGACTGATTTTATTTTAAGTCTGAACATGAACGAGAAGACGATAGCCATTAAACATTTAATGTTTCTGTGAATCCATGAATGTTTGTACACAGTTTTGAGATGACAGATTCTATTAAAATTCATTATACCATTGCTGGAATTACAAAAAACACCACAAAAACCCAAAACAGCAACAACAACAAAAAAACGCCCTTTTCTTAGCTATTAGCTCTTTTTATTTTGTCAGTACTCAGCCTGACCCAGTCTGTGAAGCTGCAAGTTGGCAGCTGTGATTGCAGTACAGATTTCACACAGTGTAATTACAGCAGTGACACTAGGACTGAGAGGTACAAAGAAAAAAAGAGGCCCTACAGGTTATTAGCACTAAACACTGGGAGAAATCAAACGGAGAGTCAATGCGTAATTTCAAGGCCTATCAAGCCTCATCAGGAACAGCAGGGAGGAAAGTGCTTCACTTCATCATCTCACTCTCTGACTTTTGTTGAAAATTACAGTAATTAAAAAAGAGCTAAGTACTTCTCAGGCAAGGGGTCTTTTCTTTACCCATCACCTTTTAGTTGGCTGCTGATTTTGTGTGACCTTTTTCTTGGCTCTGTCTATCGCAGTCAACACAGATCTTTGTTGAATAGCTCTCTAAAACCTAATTACTATCTGCTGGGTGATTCAGTATTGATCAGAAAAGGTGGCACAGCAAAATAAGAGTACCAGCACTGTGGCCCTAGCAATCGAAAAGTAATTCTAGCCCCATAGAAACGTCCCTTCCATCCCACTTATTAGAAGCAGCTGTGATGTTGCCAAATCGATACACAACATTGAATTGCTTCTTTGACTAAAAAGCTATTTTTTTTTTCCTCCAGAAGCTGGGCACAATCAGTGGCTTCCGACTTCAAAGGAGTTGCTCTAATGCTATATGTGACTGAATAAATTCCCTGTTGGCAAATATTTCTGAGATCGGAGGGTTAAGATTAAAAATTACTATTTTTATGTAGACATTGTAATTTCACCTCTCTGCAGCATTAAATATTGTTCCCAGGTTCTGCTAGACTCAAGTCCTTGCACACACTGTTTATCCAGTCTACTTCTAAATCAAAATTATTAGTTATTCATAATTCAATAACAATAAAGTGGAAAAAATGTATTTAAATTCTTTAAAAGACAAAGCCTTATTGAAATGCCAAAACCTTTT
Organism: Psilopsiagon aurifrons; assembly: GCA_025447955.1. NCBI lineage: Eukaryota > Metazoa > Chordata > Aves > Psittaciformes > Psittacidae > Psilopsiagon > Psilopsiagon aurifrons. The sequence continues at coordinate 25,050 of JAOEHY010029205.1, forward strand.
TAGAATAGCCACATAAATATAAATCATAAGGTTCTTATCAAATCATAACTTAATTTTGGTAGTTACATTTTAGTCTGGAAAAAAATGAGCTCAATTTGAAGCTAGATTCCATAACTAATTTTCAGTGAAATTATGCATTTAAACATATTTTGCATAATTCCCTCACATAATTTTCCTATATGATGGATGTACAAACAATTACGTATTGCCTAACTTCAAATATAACTCCAAAACTTCAAATCCTTCACGTTCATAAGTTCTCATAAATATAAATTTTGGTATGTTAGAAGTTACCTATTAGGAAATAAATTACAAAGAATTTAAAACCACAAGTTACATACCCGTAACACCTTGCCTTAATGTAGTTGGCGTCTATTCATAGTGATATTGATCCCACCATAGGAACTGCATACATAGCATGAACTTCACTTGAAGTTTTCTATGGAAGAGGCTTAACCTGGGTTTCAAGAAGTGTCTGTATGTTTGAAAAAATATGTATTACATATCATGCCAATGTTGTTTTCTAGATATAAATACATGAACATTGCTTCATTTAATGTACAAAACAGACCTTAAGTGAATTTTTCTGAATATATTTATTTTCACCTGTATGTAATATGTAAAACCATGCAAATGCATAAATAATTGCATTAAATAGAAAACCCATTTTCAATTCTGAACTGTCATAGCTGCACTACATTGAAGAGTTATGCCTAGAGTTAGAATTAATATTCTGAATTTGAGAAATTAAACCATTCTGCTTAAACCTCAAATCATCTTTCCATTGAATTGCATTTTACTTCATCCAGTCTCCCATATTCCCAATTCTGTGTCTCAAGTGGTGACTATCCACTCCACCTCTCCTTAATCCTCAAACCCATTGTATTCCAGCTGGATTATACCCTCCGTCTCATGTAGGACACCTGCTCTGCCACAAAAGGATTAGTGCAGGGCAGTTTCTTTGCTCTCACCTCTGATGCCTGGCACTCCAGCAACTTCTGGCAATCAGTGGAATTGCAGTAAAAGTGTTACTCGGACACAGGCTAGAGCATATGCCCCAAGCTCTGTGCTAGAAACTTCCTGATACTGAGCTATCAGTCGAGCCAGCTGTATAAGGATTTAAATGACAAAAACCAGAACCCTAGTTTGACATGAAACACCCCAAAAACTCTCCAAACACCTTACTGCTGGGATTATATGGAATAATGATATAAACGCAAAGCTGAGAAAGTATTGTCCTCTGAAACATGAAGAACATGAAGTTTTCTTCTAAAGGAATGAGATAGAGAGCACCTTTGCAATCTACCAGGGCTTAACATGACTAGACACTCTTGGACAAGGTGCCATATAAAACACGTTTTGAGCAGCACTACAGCAGGAGAAACAGAAATAACCTGATAGAAATTATTGTCATTATATTGGTATAAAGTAAGTGCCTTAGACGTGAAAGCTCAGGTGTATTGTCAATTGTCTGAACAGCATGCAAGCGTAAGATATGAAATAAAAGGCTGATTGATTTGAAAGGGTGCAAAAGCATTAGATGAAAGACAGGAAAACCGAAACCAAGGGCCCATGATTTTATGTGTCTTTTATGAAAGATACTAAAGCAAAAATGTTTCATGAAATAAATGTGTTTTTAAAAAGGGTGTGAAGGAGAGAAACAAATGGCTACCAAACAGAAAAGGTGTATTGTTCAAACACATTTACGACCTTTGATAGGATTTTTCATACTGAGCAAAGTATATTTGCCAGGGCAACCAGTCTGGTGAAAGCAGAAGTGAAATTAACACAGTTGTAATGGCTGTAGTATAAGGATATGAGAGAGGCCAGTTTTGTGCAGAAAGCCAATACTTTTCATTAGGCCACATGATAGGAATAATTGATGACGTATTATCTTAGAAAAAGCTAGCCTATGCTTGTGAAATGTGGGATACTTTGTCTAACACACAGTGAATAAAATGCTTTACTTTCCATAAGTTAATGTCAGTTCTCCAGTCCTTTTTTCAGGTTTAGCCTAAAATTAAGCTTCTTTCTCTGTTGTTTGTTTGAATCACTTAATGATAAATCATCACCTTATTCTTAATTACCTCAAGGTTTGGCTGTTTTTTTTATTTTGGAGAGGGCTTCCTGTCTTTTTGGTTTTACATGGCTAAAAAATAGTCATCCCACAATATAATAGACACAAAAGACCTCAGGTATTATTTGCTTTATGTACACATTCCACAATTAAACAAATGAGGGAGGAAGGCAGTTAATGCTGGTAGTTAACGTAATCACCAGGTGTTCTGCAATTGTGAAGAGATCTGTGATTCCCTCTAGTTTTAAAGTTCTCTCCACTCTCTCTTTTTTGTTTCTCTCTGAGGACCAACTTAATAATTTTATAACATAACTTTGAGTTTGCATTAATTACATTTAGCGCCACCTCAAACCTGGTATTATTGTAGCCAACATTTTATCTTTAAATATTTTCCCCAGGCAAAATATAGAGTGTTCTTAGACACAGTTTCTCACTTCCAGTATCTATGTGACCTCTGACTCAAAAATAATAAGTTCTGGGTTAGACTCTAGGCTGGACTGGGCTAGGAAAAGATTTTTATAACCTGACCCCTACATGTAAGCTAATATAAATAAATATAATCAGTAGAGGATTTCAGACAACAGTTAATGAGGCAAATAACTCGGTCAAATGGAGCACTAGACATTCAAATATATGAGCTCTCAGTTCTGAGGACTGAGCTCCAGATTGGGCTGATTTAGGTTATCCTCTCATTAACCTGCACTAGAACCTTTCCTCTCTAGCAATCTGAGTTTCTAAGTATAAGTGACATTCAAAATTATTTATAATCAGTATCCTCAGTGAAGCTTTGCCCTTACTGTGTCCAACAAACTCTCAAACTATCCCTGGTAATCCAATCTGAACAGTCTTTGTTATGAGATGCAACAGTCTGCCTCCCAGGCACTCATATGTTTCAATTACTTGGTATGGTACTGTTGTTTTTTTGCTCTAATCCTGGCAATGTCTCTCCTTGGGTGGCATGGTTTAGTGGGAGGCATCCTTACCCATGCAGGGGGGTTAGAACTAGATGATCTTTAGGTCCTTTCCAACCCTAACTGTTCTATGATTCCATGATTCTATGACCACTAACAGGAAGTGCTTCTTAATATCTTTATGAATAACACCTTCTGAAAACCATTTTAGCTGTAGTTCATATATTCAACTAAATGATATGGCATAATAAATTACTCATGTGCCCTCCCCAGCAGCAGCAAATCAGTTTAGTTAAAATTGTGACCTAGGTGTTGGTTTTGTTCAAGTCAATATATATATGTATATTTCAATTCTGGGTGAACTTTCAGAAGTCTTCCTCTGTTCTCTGTGCATATAGACTTTGAAAACCTGGTATTTCTGGTTAGTCATAACACTTTTATTTCCATCTTTTCACAGACTTTGTTTTCTCTCTAAGACATTAATTTTGTGTTTCCAGTCAAATCACCTAAAAGCATTACTTGTTTGCAGCTTCTATTTCAGTATTAAATGCTTGCAATGCTAAAAGTGGGCATGTTTGTGCAAATACCCTTGAAAAGTGAGGAAACTGCAGATAAATGAAAGTACCTGAATGATAAGGGGACAAAAAAAGAAGAAAAAGCCATTAGTGAATTCATTAATTTTTACCTTTGGCATTTAGTGCTTCTGATTAATGGCTTTTTTGTAAGCTGCTATTTTCCTCTTGCATATTAACATGCAAAATATGTGACATATCAGGATAAAGTGTTATTACTACTTCTGCGTATCCAAAATCCCTAAGATATCAAGGATTAAGTAAAAATGCAGACAAAATTAATTTTTTGCACACATTTCATCTTATGAAGGACAGCCTCGTAGAACACTTGCATCTATAAAGTTTAAACATGCATTTAGAAACAAAAATGTCTTGCTTCACATTATCTGTAAGCATTTTGCAGGTGGCAAGTTCTGCTACAGCCCATGGTGTGCTTGGGAAAAACAGCCTGTAAAATATCATAGAAGTTTACAGCAGGAGAGAGATGTACTGCATCCAGTTCTGGGCTCCTCTATATGAGAGAGACAAACTGTAGAATATCCAATGAAGAGATATGAAGATTATTAAAGGACTGGGACACCTGACAGATGAGGAAAGGCTGAGAGAGATGAAACTGTTTAGCCTAAGGAAGAGAAGGTCTGAGGGGAGCTTATTAATGTATACACATAGCTGAAGGGAGGGTGCAAAAAGGACAAAGCAGACTTTTCATTTGTACGCAGTGACAAGACTAGAAGCAGTGGGCACAAAATGAAGCACAAGAGGTGCCATCTGAACACCACAAAACTTTTTCTCTGTGGGGGTGACTGAGCACTGGTACAGGTTGCCCAGGAACGCTGTGGAGTCTCCATTCTTGGAGATATCGGAACATAAATGAGCTGGTGGCAATGTGGATAAAACTTCTTGTGCAAAATGTAGTTCTTGCTTCTGTACTGATAAGGTATAAATCCATCCCCACTACATGTTTGCTTTTCATTTATATAGCTTGACCGGATTCTTAGTTCAAAGCTGCTGTTTTTCATTATGGATAACTTCAGAAGTCACCAGTCTCATTATTTTTCTTTCATCCACAAATCCTTCTCAAACCCTTCCTCCTATTTGTCTCCTGTATGTGCACTCTCTACATCCTTATTCTTTTTGAGATCTGTTGGTTTGTTTGTTGGGCTTTTGGGGTGGGTTTGTTTGTTTTTTTTTTTTTTTTTTCATTAAAAAATTAAAAGGATATTATATTCTCCCATTATTTTCTTGTCTTATCACCATTTGTGAGGTGGAAATTTCTGACCAGTTTTTGACCTAATTTTCCCAAACTTAAGTTACTACTTTTCCAGTCTGCAAACACTTTCCTTTTTTATCATAACAATATTTTTATTCTGTTATCATAAAAAAACCAATACTGGCATAACCTATTCTCTCCTGGTATTCCTCAGCTTGATACTCTCTAAAATCTTTATACGAAATGCCTATCCCTTTTCATTCTAGACCCTCTTCTTTCATGAGATATAGGACACTGGAAAATGTTGACACAATCTACACTAACTTTTTCCTGACTGCTTCTCAATCTCACTACTTAATTTTCATCCTCCTCCCTCTAATGATTGATTTTAGTCATTAAATTGGGATGGATTCTTCATTAGGGACTGCAGTGATAGGACAAGGGGCTACAAATTCAAACTTAAACAGGGGAAGTTTAGATTGGATATAAGAAGGAAGTTCTTTACTGGTAAGAGTGGTGAGGCACTGGAATGGATTGCCCAAGGAAGCTGTGAATCCCTGCCAGCATTCAAGTTCAGGTTGGACATAGCCTTGGGTGGCATGGTTTAGTGGGAGGTGTCCCTGCCCATGGCAGGGGGGTTGGAACTAGATGATCTTAAGGCCCTTTCCAACCCTAACTATTCTATGATTCTATGATTCTAAATTCCTTCTCAAAATCTTGTATTCAGCATTTTGAATTCCTCAGCCAAAATGACCAGCTTCTTCCAGATTGAGTAGAGAATAAGTTTATTCTCATGTGTCTATAGAAAATGTTAACTCCTGAAGCCACTTTATCATTGTTCCCTAACACTGTACTTTTCCGTATCTTTTCTCAAAGGCATAAGAAGATAATAGAAGATAATAGCGATTTTTTTTTGGTAGCTTACTTAACTTCCCCATCCCTAAGAATTTCAACTTGCTCTATTTAGTATTATTTATATAATGTCATATATATTATATAAAGTTTTAATACTAATCAACACTTTAAACTGCTTCAAAGATCCTGTTTTCTCAGTTTGAGGATACTTTTCTTCTCTCTTTTCCTTCTTATCCTTCTCCACTACACCAAAATGAAAAGTTTTGTTTGCATGCTTGATAGCATTTGCTGTATCAATGTAATAATTAAAGGAAGGCTAAGGAAAGGATAAAGAATCATAATAAAAGTAACCTCTAATGTGCCTATAGCATACCACAGTGAAGAAGGACAAATACAGCCCTGCAAGCCTGTCTGTTCCTCAAATGGTTGCTTAAACTTGGAATGCCAATTCAGTAATGTAATAGACTAGTAGAAAGGAGCTTTACCATTTCAGTGTCTTCTGTGGCTTCTGTCTAATGCACGTAAAGATATTTTTTGTTTTAATTTCTGGGATTATTATTCTGAGTGTAAAGTATTCAAAACTTGGATGGTTAAAAACAACAAAATCTATAAATTCTGCATAACTCTAGCCACTAACTCCTAAGAATACAAGTAGTTTTTCTGCAAAGCAAACTGATTTTCTAATTGCCAGCAGCCTTTTCCTTGAAGATTTGTTAATCATTAACCTATACATTAAAGGAATACCTTAATATAACAGATTTTTTCAGAACACAATAAAATATTTTTAATGTAAAGTTGCTTCAATCTAAAGTTAGGATGATGCAATTTTTTTTACTGTTTAGGGTAAGACGCTACAGAAAAGTTTGTGAAGAATGCCAAAAAGAGAAATAATAAAGCTAATAGCCCATCTACTTTTGTATTGAACTTCATGAAATACTTTCTCTTTTCAACATGCCTGGAACTTAACAGAAATATAGGCAGGGTATAGAAAATGTCACATGGCAGATACTAATTGTTACGATTAAGGTCTAACAAGCATGCTTCCCTGCTGTTCTGAGAATGTCTCTGACTTTTGATCCTGACATCTGTGTCTTACAAGAATTTCACTTGGCTCTGACATTCCTTCTGATGTTGATCCAGGAATTAATGGATTGTGAAAAAGCTGGCAGGATATCATTTAAAAAATAGAATTCTTGGTTTACAACTGATGAAAAGGTATCAGAATTCACATACTTTGTGTCTGATACCAATACACTGTGTCTATGTGCATGCATTTGGTATGAAGCATTGTCTCAAAACAGAGGACAAATAAGATTTAGAAGGAAGCAAGAGCTTCATTTTATACTCATATAAAGCATTGCTATTGTACATCTTCAGCTTGTCAAAAGATGAAAATTGCCAGTGATTTAGACAAATCCTGTGTAACTGGTGATTCAATTGTTTAAAATACCTGCCAGGAAAATATATTATGATTAATTCTGATATAGTTTAAAACTTTCAGAGAACGGCATTAAAAAAATCAATATAAATTATGAAAGAAGTTTCAGCAGAGCAAGCCACAAGCATGCTTACAGTGTGACATATATTGTGTGGTCACCATCATATCATTTCAGCTGGGACATATGTTTAAGTTGGATTGTGCTACAATGGTGTCAGGTTTAAAGGACCTATAAGGAAAAAATCCCAACAAAATGAACTTTAAAGCATTTAATACTGAAAGTTAAACTGAGATTTTTTTTTCTACATGTGTTTAAGATTGAAGAATTACATGCAGAATTGAAATTTTACACATCAGAGAATATTGCCTTCTATTTCATGGTTCAGGATAATTACTAGATGCCAGTGGATAACTTAAACACAGCTTAGAGTCACTGACATTAATGTGTGACAGGCAGCATTACAGAACATATTTAGTAATTTTGAATGAAAAAATAGAATGATATTTGAAAAAAAAAAACCATACAAATAAAATTCGGGATTATCACAACAGGAAAGAAGTGCCTTCTGAAAGTAAAGCCAAAAATGCTTTTCGGTATGAAATAATCAAAAATAAAAAGGAAGGAACTAAAAAAGTGAGGATTCAACAAGTTAAAAAGAAACTAAATTCAATTGTCAATTATAATTAGTTAAAAAATTGAGACTATATGGCTTAACCATCTCTTCAATCAAGTCAACCAAATTTCAAATCAAACATTTGCATTATCATTTATTAGGTATTTGGCACTTCTAGCATTTGCATCTATACTTCAGTGGTTTAGATGTCTTAACAGAAGTTATTTATATTCAGAGGCATAGCATATTTGGCCACAGCTCCAGATCCAAATGTTATCAATAAACAAATGTAATTAATAAAATTAATAAGACAGAATAACTGTAGTTATTTAGCTGTGCATGCCCAATATGTAAACCTAAGAATCACTTGGTTTAGGAAGCATAGAATTATCCAAAATAAGTAAGATATAATCAGAGTCAATTTTTGAGAAGTTAATGTATATCTCAGGTATTAGAAAACAAGATGTGAAGAAAGCTGAATGACTTGCAAGTTGCATGCCTCTTACTAGTGCTTATTACAACTCTGTTGTTGTTCAGCTGTATAGAATTTACACCATCCTGACAAGAATACCAGAATTCTAGGAAGATGAATATAAAGGTTTTGAACGTTCAAAACATAAATAGTACGTCCAGGAAATCCATTAATGTTTTGTTTAAACTATATTATTAAAGACATTGTGCTATTACTGTTTTACAGGAAACATACATGCACTTAAGCACTAATATTTTTATTATATATGTCCGATGATATTTAAATTTATTGTTTTATTTTTCCTTAAGAGTTCTAGAATTCATTTGAAAAATGAAAGAATAAATAGCACACAGACGAGGAAGTTAAACAACAAAGAGGGAAAAAGTAAAGTGAATAGTTAAAAAGAAAAGGCTAGATCACATTTAAGATGGGGAAAAACAAAAGGCAAAGCTTTTAATATCTGAAAAAGTAAGGTAGGGGTGTGAAAGTGTGATGTGTGACAGGTGGGGTAAAATGAGACAGTTGGGAGGAAAGAAATAAAAATGAAGAGCACAAATTAGACAAGACATTCATTTTAAGCCCTTAACAGGCTGGATCTCATCGTTGTCATCAGACAGGAAATGTCAGAGCTGGCACATTTGGGTTTTTATGCTTTTTACTTGTTTTTAAAAAAGTCTGTGTCTTACAATACATTAAAAGTCTATTTGCTTTAAAGAAAAACACATCTCAATTTGTTCCCATTTTTTCTCCTACTCAATCTTTAACAAACTTCAATTCTATTATATTGGAAACTACAATAATTATAAGGTTTAATACTTCCATTATATTTTCAGTTATTTTATTTAATATTTGAATAAGAGTTGAATTCTTTAAAAAGAACTGAACTTCGCACTTCTAAGTACAAGAGGATTTCTGAGGCAGGTAAGTATTGCATAAGACAATGTGTAGTAAGTGCTATCTCACAGATACAAACACATCCTCACTGTATAGTTCAGAATTGTTGAAGGTATGTAGATATTCTTCACAAAATAAATGAACAAAATAAACATGTAATAAAAAAGTTTTTAAATGTGTTTTCCAAATAATGGAAAGAAATGAAAGGTACATTTATTTTATTATGCTTTTTTAATATAGGCTTTATTCAGTTTCTTGGAAAGGATTTTTAGGACCTGAAGATAATGACACTGTATAGAATATGTTACCAACCTTCTCTCAATATGACCCTTTCAGTAAGTCTGTGTTGTTTTCTCAAATAAAATAATCCTTTAATACTGGAACATGGCAGAAAAGACAGGTGTGGTAATTACACTGCACATGCCCATAATTTGTTACTGTATTTCTTCTACATAATCTCAAAGTTAAATTCGAATGAGAAAGAATACTGCCGGCAGGAAAGTGAATATAGTAACTGTAATTATTACTAATTCAGTAGTTTTAGAATATACCTTTTTAAATTTTTGAACGAAATGATCTTTTGAACTTTTGATTTTATAAAGTTTATCTAAGAGTTATGTATAACCCAGATTTCCTCTCTGAGGGAACAGACTTCATTCTCCTGTACAATTTAAATCTTTGACTGTATATAAAGCATCCTTCTGTCTCAAATCTTCCATCAATTTTATCCCTTATTTAAAAAATAAGCAACAGGGCCTATTATATCTAGAAAAGAGAACATGTTCAGCTGGCAAAAAAGTAAATTTCCTTATAATTTATAATTTTCACTACCATTTTTATATGCTGTTAGTGAAGGCCAAATGGACGGAAAGTGGAAGCAAGGACTTTGGACTTTAGGAGGTAAATGATGGCAGAAGAGCCAGGCAGGGAAGGATCAGATCAGGGATTTAGAACAGACACAGTGTGTCGAACTGATGATACACCTACACCTATTTCCAACAGTGAATGGATATTTAAGACGAAATCGCAAAACCCAGATAGGACAGATCAGGTACAGAGTGATGCTATCCAATCTCTGAGAGACATAGATTTCCAAATACGGGGGTTGAATTCAGACCATCAAGTTTAAAAGCCATCACTGATGGATGTAGTTATAGATAGTAATCTACCATTAGTACTTCTAATTTCTATTCTCCTCTACTGGTAGTTTAAATAAATGCATTGCAAATTGCAGGTCTTTACTTTGGCCCATTTCCACATTCGATGAGAAAACCTAGCAAATAAAGATTCCTCAAGCTTTATCAGTCTTCAGTCTACTTCCATAAAAGAACTGATGCCATTATTCTGCAAATCTTTTCATGTTTGCTTATCTTGACAGGTTCTAAACTTTGCCAGGAAATTCAGTTATTAAACTTGTCATAGAAAAATATTAGGTTAATGGTTTGCATTCATATGAAAAGTAACATAAATAAGCAAATCTATTATACTTGGAAACTTTAATTTTCATATTACACCAAAAAAAAAGCCAATATAATTCAAATAAAGAAAATACAGATCTCACTGCAGTCCTATACTTCTGGATAGTACAAATGTACTATCTCATTTTGCTTTTCTCTGAAAACCAATTAAAATAGACACTGTGTTATACTATATTTCATCATCTTAAGCCATTATACACTCCATTATGTTGTATTTTACCATATTTCCATTTTTATTTACCTCTCTTCAGACTACACAAGGTAGACATGTTCTGTTATTCTCATTTAGCAGAAAGAGTATTATGGCTTGCATAAGGTCAAAAAGGAAGCTTGTGTCATAACAAATCAACTAATCTCACTCAGTTTTCCCAAATCATAAACTGAAGGCCTTAATGTTAAAATGTATTCTGGGTCACCTTCATTTAAAATTCTTTAAATGCTATCACCATTGTGATTTCTTAATTATACCCTTTGCTACAGTCATTCTGTTCTTTCCTCCGTATACCTTCTTCACCTCACCTTGCATTTAGGATCCTTTTGCAATCCAATACCCTCAGCAGCCAGCAAAAGGTGTTCAAGAACTGTCAAGATCAGAAGTGTAAGAATTGATGTACTCTATCCACTGCTCTTTGAAAAGCAATGGGCAAGTGCTGTTTTCTGTAGGCTTTAGCTCTCCATCTAGTGAATGCCAAGCCTGAGGATGTCTTGAGGATCTGGTGTACTCTGGCTGATGATCAGTTTTTACCAGTTATTTTTATAGGTTCAATTTACAGACCACTTATGTCTTAGTCCACAAAATCACAAGATAATAGGTGTTATATAGCCTCTTTCTTAAGATGTCATGCAACAAGCCACCAAGGAATTTCAGTACTTAGCTAAAAGTAGTTATATATTTTAGAAAGATATCAAAACTAAATAAATGGGTTTGACTGATAAATGGAGAGCATATTTTGAGGAGGTTTTTTTGAAGGTTAATTACCTCTTCTGTTAAAAATGCACTTTTAATTTCCATTTGGCTTTATCTGGCTTCATCATGCATTTTATGCCTTTGCCTGCTGCATTATAGAATATTCCACTCTGAGACACTTTAATTTTTTAATTTAATTTTAATTTTTAAATTATTCAGATATTCTTGACTTTTCTTTTTTTTTTTTTTTTTCTTTTTATTTTCATTTTTAAAGGGTATATTAACTGAACTCTCTTGGCATTTTTGAAAACAAACAAACCAAAACCAAACCAAACTGGGCAGACTGGCAGAACAGGGCCTTACTGCTAAATATATACAAAAAGCAATAGGCTTTGAAGGCTTGCAACACATCTACAAGTCAAGTCTATTCAGAAATTTGAGATAGTTGACGCAGTAAGGTATATTTGAAACATCCAGAAATGCCATAGCCAAAAAAACTGCAGGACTCCCAAATAAGAAGCAGTAGCTACAAGACACAGTCTCTGTTGATTGATAGAGCCAAAGCTCAGGTCTATGAGCCCCACATTAAACTAGAAAATTGGGAAATTCTTGCATCTAGGTCAGACAGTAAAATAGTAGAAGAAAAATCTCTAACCACAGCATTTTTTTTTTTTTGGGTGGGGGTGGGGGTGGTGGTGTTGCTGTTTCCAGTTATCCTGGGTTCAGCAGTAGCAGTCATTTTTCTCCTTCTTAGTAGCTGGTGCAGCACTGTGTTTTTGACTTTCAGCCTGGGAACAACACTGATAACACCGATGTTTTTAGTTATTGTTCAGTAATGTTTAGTCTGATCAAGGACTTTCTGAGCCTCATGCTCTGCCAGGGAGGACGGGAAGCTGGGAGGAAGCAGAGACAGGACACCTGACCCAAACTGACCAAAGCGGTATTCCATACCACAGCACATCATGCCCACTATATAAACAGGGGGCAGTTATCCGCAAGGGTTAGATCACTGCTCAGTCAGGCTGGATATCGGCCAGCAGGTGGTGAGCGGTTGTATTCCTTTCCCTTGGTATTTCCCTTATCATTATTATTATTGTTGGTAGCAGCAGTGGTTTGTGTTATACCTCAGTTATTGGACTGTTCTTATCTCAACCCATGGGAGTTACATTCTTTCAATTCTCCTCCCCATCCCTCTGGGAGAGGGGGAAGAAAGGGGGGGTGTTGATTGAGAGAGCAGCTGCATGGTTCTGGGTTGCTGGTTGGGCTTAAACCATGGCACAAGTCCAGCTATACAATGCCCGGAGATTTTAGTACATTACCTGGAGTCATCACATGGGATCCTTTCAAAAGAAAAAGTCCTACTTTTTCACATATTTCTTCTTTCTGGTCTGATATCTCCAACATTATATCTACACAACCCAGAGAAGCAGGGTCTTCTGTAAGTACCTGGTAGCTAGGTCATTTACTGTCCACTGTGTGTGCACCCTTCTGTGCTTTAAGTGAGAAAGAAGAACAGACAAAGTGCAGGGAGCTCTAAACCCAATGTTGCAATGGTCTCTAGGGAACCACTGCCAGCTGGCACAGGCTAAAGCAACACAGAGGCCTGGGGCTACATGGAAAATCAAAGAGCTATAACCATCTCCCTGACAGCCCCACAGAATCCAGGTTTTCATATACATGAGGGAGAAGATCAGTGTTTGTTTATATCATTTTTCTGAAAGATTTTATCTGTCAATAAATCGAACAAAGTAAAAGCCATACCAAAAGGTGGAAATGACGACTGAGATCTCTGAGGTTACCTGATGCTTGCAAAAAAAAAAAAAAAGAAGTTTGGATAGGCTCTCAAAACCTTATTTCTCAGCAGATTTGTATGATTCAGTGACTCTAGTGGATTGAATGATTCCTATGCAAGCACACATTAGTGATTTACTTTGCCTTGGAGACAGAAGGAAGTAGAGCTTTTCAAACCTCACCACCAGTTTTTTTTTTTATACAGCTTTTACTGCATCACACACAGTGTAAATGAACAGCACTTTATAATTAATACTACTTCTCCTTTAATTAATAATAAGATGAGGATCTGAACTTCCCACAGCATCTTAGAAAACCAACACATATGATTAGATCTGGAAACTTGCAGAAGCCTTTTCCCATGCATTTAATGTGGAAGCCAAGATAAAAACCATCAGGTTGAGCCAAGACATGCAACATAGATCAGCATTCACTGGATATGATCATTCAGTTGAAGAGTCAGCTGTTACCATGCCTGTTCCTGAATAACGAGTGCTACTACGTTTCAGTGTGTCTCCTTGTCAGATGCTTACCGCTCCAGTAAAATAACTCATTCTCATCTCTTATACTAAGCCATGTTTATGAGCCTGCCATCTAAAAATGTATTTGATTCCTCTATACTTTTCCATCATTCTGTTGCTGTAGTAAGAGTGAGCACTTACAAGACATGTCAGTTCAGGTGTGCCCTTCTCCTTTTTTAGTTATTGTTGGTTGATCATGAGAAATACAGATTATGACTATTGTTAGCTGTGACTGAGGAGCTTTTAACAGACCTTTGATGAATATAGAAGGCACATGCAGTGTTCCTCCTCCTGAGGCAGCTAATTCTACCAGTTCATACAGTTCTGTTAGTGCAATATGATGGCAATTCTTTCCATCTATAGACTGCTGCGTTGTCATCATGACTGCCAAAGAGAACACGCCTTCTGCCTCTTATAGCTAGCTACCTTAGGGTACCCTGAGTTTTACAAGTAGCACTTAAGTACAACCAGAATTTAACTTCTAGGAGCAAAATAGTTTGCATATAAAAAAATAATACATTTAAATTCTTTTCAGAACAGAAGAACCCTTGTAAAAATTGCTGTCACGTGTACTTAGAATGTGTGTCAGAATAAATACATACCTGAATAAACCAAGTATTATAAAAAAAAACCAAAACAGTGACATTCTTACAAATATCAAAATACCATAATTTGCAATTAAATGTAAGATTTAAATTACTTTACTTGTACTTATGTACATACTAACAAAATTATTCGAATGACCACGTCATTGAAGGGTTAATGGCTCCAGTTACAGTAGAAATTTAAATATCATGGGGAAGCACCTCCTGACCCAGCCATCACTGAGAATTATGCAGATTCAAATGGGAGCCACACACAGGCTTTGATTTCCCCCAAGGATTGATGAACAAGTACAAAATAATAGAAAGTGACAGGAAGCAGATGACTGAGGTCTAATTTAATGTCATTCTAAAAGACAATATACCTTAAATTGGCCTTAAGAAAATTATGGGTCACAAACAAGAGAACAGAAAAATGCACTTTTTCATTTTAGTTCGCTAATTTAAAAAATAATCCTTTGAGCAAATGAAGAGTGAAACAATAGTGATTTGGCAATGCAAAACTGCCAAACTTAAGTAGGCATACTTTGTTTGCATAATTTTCAATTTATTGAAAAAAGCTGTAATATTAAGAGGAAAACTCTATTAAACAAAGTAATTAAATGTCCTGAAGTATTTTGTACAAATATTAATTTGAAACTGTTACGAACACAAAGAATTAATAGTTCTTAAATAATATGATAAAATACAATATGGGTATGCTCAGAAAAAGTCTGGAGTTTAGTAAAGAATTAGCACACAGGCACTTACCTAGAAGTACTTATCTGCTTGTCTAAGAATAAAGCTGGAATATTTTACTACTTTTAATTAGTAAGGATCAGAAATGGCCTTCTACATGCCAAAGTTAAGCATAAACCATACTTCAATCCAAATCTCCCAGATTTCAGGACAGGCTGTATATATGTATATCATTTCATGATACAGAAGTTATAAATATCAACATTTGGACAATCTGAAACAATTCCATTTTATATCATAAGTATATGAGACCTTTGTATAAAAGCAGCACTTCATATGGTTTTAATTCAGAAATTATGTTATTTATCCCAAGTAATTTTTTTTCAGGGCTTTAAGATCAATGAATAGAGGTATCCCACATCAGGTACTTGCTCAATAATTGTCTTAAATTCACCACTTATTTTTTCTCAACTAGTATTTACATTTAGGAGATTACTTTTGATAAAGAAGCATTCAAAAGAGATTTATGTAGTACTGAATTAAAAAACCTAGCAGTCAGATATAAGGCTTTGAAAAGGCTTCCTGTAATACACTGCAGTGATGTCAGGAAAGATATGAAGATTTCCTCTAAAAATCTCAGGTTCTTTAATTCATTTTTATAAGGAG
The DNA here is from genome assembly GCA_025447955.1 of Psilopsiagon aurifrons. Classification (NCBI taxonomy): domain Eukaryota; kingdom Metazoa; phylum Chordata; class Aves; order Psittaciformes; family Psittacidae; genus Psilopsiagon; species Psilopsiagon aurifrons. Next base: position 40,736 of record JAOEHY010029205.1, read on the forward strand.
GCAAATCGCTGCTTTTAAAGCATGTACAAATATCCTAGCTCACAAACAAATATCAGACTGCCTGATACGATTAACATAGGAAAAAGAAAAGTGCATTGTGGAAGTAGTCCATCTGCAACTTAATCACATGGTGGAGCTGGAGGCATCTCCACAGTGCTAACAGAACTGCCTCAGGAATCTACAGAGCAGCCAGATGCCAGCCGTGGAAAAATATGGATTATTGCATGATATCTGCATCCTATGACTGGCAATCAAAGAGAAGCTATAAGACTGGTCCAATATTTAGGGCTGAACAGAAGCCTGATACTTGCCTGTATTGTCATGCATTGTGTGATATTTCCTTTGTGGATAAGTTAAACAATGCTGATAAAAAGTGTGCACCCCTTGAAGTTTTCTGAGAAAGGGCTACATATAACTCATCCAGGCAGAAAACATGTGTTGTAGAATTCAACTATATTACGTTAACTGTAAAAGAAATGTGAATTTGCAGTTTTAAAATTGTATGTGCTTTTAGGCTTTCTCTCTTTAAAAGATACTGCATGTATTTTACAATTTAAGCACAGCAATAATATATTTTTGCAAGATCAACAGAAGCAATTCTTTCCTAAAAATCTGTGTTTTATACAAATGGTGAATTTTTCTATTTAAAAATTATATAAGGATAGAATCATTCTTATTTATATCTTTCCTTACTAGATGAAAAGTTTCCCACAAGAAAAAAACATAATTTAGAATCAATGGAAATGCTGTTTCCATCAGAAAACAGTCCCTTGATTGTTATGTTTCCTGACATCAGGTACTTTTCCTGCATGTAATGTCCATTGTTCAGTGACATTTGCAGTAATCTTCAAAACTAAATTTTAGTTCATGTGACAGAAGAAACATATAGTTTTATTTAAACAAAACACAGAGAAAAGGAGGGGGGGGAGACAAATTTTATACTAAATATAGCAATATCTGTTAGGCAAATGGTCTAACAAATCCGAAAGAGTTAAAATTTCAACGTACAGTTTTTACAGAGCCCTTCCACTGAAAAATTTCAGGGCATCTAATTTACTGTATATCATCCAAGCTCTTCAACTGCATGAAGTGTTGACTACAACCCAAGAGAACCAATCTGCCCAAGGGACTGGTGGTAACTAAGCAACAGAATACCTGATGAAGACTTTGATCATATGACAAAACTCACAGTGAAGGAGTTGCCTAAAAGGGAGCTAGAAGCCTTTTTGAATGGCATCTTTCTAACCAGAGAATTAGGCTTGAGAATCTCCCTTGCTATTTGTGGTTGAACTTCATAGTTGAAGTCTGTTTCCATTCATAGCCAAGACCCAGAAGAATCTCTTTTCAATTTGAAACAGTTTCCTGTCTTTAATTATGTGCCCAGTTCTGCAAACCACATATATCAGGAAAATTGTACTTCTTTGTGTTATAAACGCTTTTATGTCTAATGTAAACCTGTTTTAGATAAGACTACAACTGCAAAATTAACTTCAATGATCACAGAGAAAATAGAGTCCAGAGAAAACACAACACTTGCTATCTGGTGTAATTTTGGAGAAATAACTTCTAATGTTTGGTGCAAAGTAATACCAGTGCTACAGCTACTGTTTTCTGTGTTTTACATAAAGCTGCAGAGATTGTCTATTGGGCACTAGTTTCATTTCCTTGTTTCGCTCACAAAAGCAGAGAAGTATTCACATAATCAATATAAGCATTGTCAGATGTACACAGAAATATTTCTGCTGTGCAATTTTCTGTTTCTTAGAGGAAAATGGTATTCTCAAGCACTCATGTTCAATGCTAGTAAGTTACACAACATATATGCACTGGGGAGAATCAATGAATTGAAATGTAACATATTACAATCCAGAAACAATTTAGTCGATATGAGCACGATATATAACCAGAAGGCCGCCCAGATTAATCAATGCTTTCTATACTTAACAAACTGTCCATTCATAGACAAATCAGCACCTTATGAAGAAGGAAAACTGCATCTCAACGCTAAAAAAGGGACAAAAATTGTGACAGGATATTTGCAACTACCAACACCAGGAGTACAGAAGCAAGTTATGAAAATAACTGCCCTCTAAAGCAGCAGTTAACAAAACAAACCTTTCAGTTTTTTACTCTTCTGCTGAGCATGACTACTTGCACAATTTATTTCCTATCAACAGCTGGAATTTCTACAAAACAGAATATTATTCCCTCAGTTATAACTTGAGTAACATATGTATAATGCATCCATATTTGCCAAGTTGAATTGAACAAAAACCTACCACAAAGTAAAAGTAAACTATTACAAAAAGTAAAAAAATATTTTTTTTGTAAGTGAATCCAGGTGAAAACATAGGTGTGACACAGCTGACAAGGAATCAAGATACAAAGAATGAAGAACAGCTAAGTATAATTCTATTTTGAGTTTTTAAAGGACCTAGAAATGGAAGCTTGACTGTATTATCACAGGGTCTTGCAAATATTTCCATGCTCACTAATGGATATTTGTTGACATACTGGTGACATTTCATAAATATAACTTCATTTATAGTAGTGTCCTGGGTTCAGCAGTAGCAGTCATTTTTCTCCTTCTTAGTAGCTGGTGCAGTACTGTGTTTTTGACTTTTCAGCCTGGGAACAACGCTGGTAACACTGATGGTTTTAGTTGCTCCTCAGTAATGTTTACTCTGACCAAGGACTTTCTGAGTTTTATGCTCTGCCAGCAAGGAGGAGAATCAGGGAGGAAGCAGAGACAGGGCACGTGACCCAAACTAGCCAAAGAGGTATTCCATACCACTCCATGTCATGCCCACTATATAAACAGGGGGCAGTTATCTGCAAGGGTTAGATTACTACTTGGTCGGGACAGGTATTGGTGGGAGGGTGGTGAGCGATTTTAGTCTCTTTCCTTGTTATTTCCTGTATAGAATCATAGAATAGTTAGGGTTGGAAAGGACCTAAAGATCATCAAGGTCCAACACCCCTGGCATGGGCAGGGACACCTCCCACTAAACGATGCCACCCAAGGCTCTGTCCAACCTGGCCTTGAACACCGCCAGGGATGGAGCATTCACAGCTTCCCTGGGCAACCC